>CM074963.1:11229037-11265249 GCA_037577455.1 Pangasius macronema
GAGGCGAGTCTGTACCGCTCTCGGTATGTGTTTTGGCGCTTTGTGTTCAGCTCAGGACAAAACGAGCCAGTTTAAAACGATTAAAAAACTGATTTGTCCAGCATGACACTTGATGTACTTCGCACTGTCTCTCTGCTAAAAAAAATAAACATTTCCTTTATAGAGATTTTGACTCTGAGAGTAACAAGATGAAATAAAAGTATTAAACATGGCATATTACACCAAAGAACCTGTGTTGGAGATGGAGCTCTGAGGCACAGGAAGAGACTTTTAGAACTTCATTTCCATCAAGATTGTTTATATTGATCAGCACAGAGAAGATGGCACAGATTTTAAACAAAGTTACGGTCATATTGCAGCATGAACCATTGCTAAATAGTAAAAGTTAAAAGCATTACTGTTGAGTTCTCCATCTTTTCCCTTAGTGATTATCCCGAGGATCGAGCGAACCCTCACGTACATCATCACTGAACTGGACGAGAGAGAAAGAGAAGAGTTCTATAGGTGAGTCATGCTGCACTGGTTATCATAAAAGAGACTAGTAATTTTACAGGAGGTTTATTTTTTTGTGTTTGATTTCTATAGCAGTACTCAGTACTCTTGAGCAGTACTCACAAGAGTGCAAGCTTGAGCTAGATATGACTGATGAAGTCTGCATAGTGAGTACATTTACATTGATTGGAAAACAAAAAACTGATTTACCCCTTAAGTAATATTATATTGACAAAAATCTGGCAGTACAAGTCAGTCAGTCAATATTTAGATTTCTTTCTAGATAAATGATGTAGCACTTCCAGAATCGTTCACCAACCTACCAATAAACCACTGAAGAAGGATTCAAACTTCCAAATCTTTTCACTCTTTACATGCAAATATTTATTACTAGATTTTTTTTGGTTATTAATTGCACCCAATGGTGTCTGTAACAGCTTGGATATATAATAGTATGGTGTTGAATAATCGGATAACTGCTGTAACTCATGTGCTCGTAAACTTGCTTCTTGTCATGCGAGTTATCTTCCAGACAGTGTAAATTTGGTATAATTTATAACTCCACTAAGTCTGCTTCACAAAGATGGTCACACAAGTGATCACACAAGTCACACAAGCTTATCTCTGTCTCCTCTCAACTCCACCAGGTTGAAGAAGATCCAGGAGAAGAAGAAGCAGCTGAAGGAGAGGACGGAGCAGGAGATGGCGCAGCGCCTGGCTAAGCTCGGCCCCATTGCCGAACCAGCCAACATGGTCGACATGGAGAAAGATGAGGACCTGCTGTTCGAATGAGCTTCAGCTCCCAGCACACACTCTATTTATTCTGCGTGCCTACCAGGCCAAGCGCGATATATTTTGTGAAAGGAAAGAAATCACCATTGTTTTGTGTACATGTTGGTGCTTATTTTGTTTTCAGTTTTGCCTTTTTGGGAAAAAAAAGCATGTTCAGATTATAGCAGCTATATATTAAATATAAATATATGTGCATTGTTGGTTTATGCTGCTAGCAATGAGTGTTCTCTGTAAGGTTTGTTGAGTCTGTGTGAGTGATGTATCAGTGAGGACTGTATGGGATTACCTGAAATACCATTCCAAGTCCCCAGAGGGACATGATATGTTCATTGTTAGGATGTTTTACATGTAATACACACTGTAATGCAACTCGGAAAGCTGATGTGGTTGGTACTATAAACTGTGATACTCTGCAGTGGAAGCTCCAGACCACTGATCATGGTGGAAACCTTTATGATCCTTGTGTATAGTTATTCATACTGCTCACTGCAGCACAGTGTCATCTCAATATCAATCCACTGTTCAACACACGAGAGGGATTCCTGTGACCCCTGCTGTGCTGAGATACTTGTATAATCCCAACTAATCTTGTCTGTGAAATTCATTTGGAATAAAAATTGTAGATGTTCATCTGATTGAACGTTTTGTGGTAAATTGGCCAGTTATTGCTGTGAAAGTCATCTCATTTTCACTAAGCCCACTCCATCTATTAATCAGCGGTGTCCCTTTACACAGTGTTTTGCACAAGTATTCCCTCCTGCCCCAGATGATTTCATCAATTCCACAGGGACTTCATGGCTCTTATCTTATTTGACCAGCAGTGATTAGATATTAAAGGAATAGTCCAGTGTTTTACAAGCCGATCTCTATCTACTGCATCTGTAGTTTTCATGTGATTATCATCAACAATTGTTTCGACACTTGACGAGAAATGAACAAACAAACAAAAGAAATTCATTGACGCTAAACTTCGTTATAATGGAAGTCTAAGGGCAGTTGCAGAATTTCATCAACAAATGTTTATGTGAAACATTTTTTTAAAAGATTAACTCCAAAATCTGTAGAATTGGTCCTTTTAGAGATGGAACTACTGCAGAAAAAAAAAAAGCGTTCTTCCATAAATTCTCTCATTACTGTCTCGTGCTTTATTCTGCATCTTATAATCGCACATTTTAAGTGTTTACTGAAGGAACGCTTACCGAAAGTGTTTGCTGTATACCTGGAATACTGTACCTTTGTGTAAGCTGCTAATACATGTAACAACTTTTGTCCAGTTCATAAAATTCACAAATGACAAGCTCAGTTCTGAGTTTGTCCATCTTCAAACCTGCTAGATAGCTTTGCTAGTTTCTAACATACACGTAGTGCAATTGCTAGTTCACGCCTTTACATTTCACCAACCAACTGGTCTAGGTAGGTGGCCATAAATATATTTTAGCTAAAAAATAAATTTTATTTTTATTACTGTTTTTATAAATGAGACAGATCTAAGAATTGATTCCCCCCCACCTCTAGTGACCAGAGACATTACCTGGTCAATGGAAATATCCACAAATTATCCATGTGTGCTTACAAAGAAAATACAATCACCACAGAAATGAGGTTACGGATTACAACCTGTTTAAATCACCAGCTACAGTATTACACAACATGGTTTTCTGAGTTTGGCACATAATACAAGACATTTTTCACATGAAACATTATAATGTCACATTTCATGAAGAAAGTTTGTAGAAAAAACCTCTGTACAAATCATTTTTATATAATGATCAAGGATTTTATTATCATAGTCTCTCTCATCAGTTTCATATCATTACAGAAAATGTTATTGTACAGAGTTTGTTCAGCAATGTCTCCTCCTTGCTCGGTAAGTTTTCTCCGCAGTGCTGGTCACGTAGATCTGTACAACACGATTTGTGTTTTTTACTGTACAGGTTTGTGTAGTAGGTTAAAAAGGCTCTCAGCACTTAAATAAGCTGTTTTAATCAGCATGTTTTATATATATATATATATATATATATATATATATATATATATATATATATATATATATATATATCAAATAAAAGATTATCCAGTGACTCCACCCCCTGGGGGTTAGGGGAGGAGCTTCACCAGGTCAGGTGACTAATAAGGAAGCTTCAGGGATCGGGCGGGCGGTTTCGTGTTCCCCCACACAAAACCCCCACTGCGTACATAAACAAGACTCACAAGAGAAACAACAAGCAAAGCTCTCGGTGAAGCCATAATGGTGCGTACGGATGAGGAAAAAACCCGAGTGTCACAGGAAGTGCCACTCTCCACTCACCTCACATGATACTTATGTTTGAGCTATCAGATCCGTTTGCTGTTTAGCCAAAAATGCAATTTACACAAAGCCCCACTTACCCCAAGTCAGTTTTCACAGTTTGCTAAACTGGGGGCTGTAAGTCTCCATTACTTTTTTAGCTACATTAACCCTGTAGCTCCAGTAAATAAATAAAGAAGCAAAATTCAAACACCAAACATATCTTGGCTGATCAGTTACATTTTGAGGTAAAGAGGACATTGTGTGAAAATGAATTTTTGGCCAAACTATCGCTTTAAGATGAGGAAATGATGTATATATTTTTTTTCCTGGCAGGCACCTACTGCTTTCTATTAAAATGCTACAGCTATATTGATAAGGTCTAGCATCGAACACACAAAGCAATCGCAATGAAAAGAACAGAGCTGTCTTAATATAATAATCATGAGAAGAATAATGATCATAATCAATAATAATAAGAGTAATAATTATAATAATATATTACAGAATAAATCTCTTTTTTTACTTAAAAGTTATTTTTTTTTAAAGATTTTAAATACTAGGATCTTTTTTTAAATCTTTTCTTTTTTTAAATACGTATCTAGTAGTTTTTCGTGATCAAGATGTCGACTATACTTCAACGTTATCCAAATCAATAAAAACTAGCTGTGCCATTGCATATTACAGAGATAGTCGATGATATGTGGGCATGCACCGTGAACCACCGCTCGCTCGCAGCTCTATGCTCCCTCCATCCCTCTGTCCCTCGCTGATGACATCATAGCCGCCCTATGACCATGACGTCCACCACCTCGCCTTTGTGCAGCTCCACGTATTGCTCTGTTTTGGGAGGTAGCATGAGGAGGCCGTTGGCACTGCGCATGCTCATGAGCCGACTGTTCACCTGGTTCCCTGTGTACGAAATGAAACGAGGACGTGACAGTTAAATCACGGCTCTTAAAGCTCACAAGAGAGGACAAGACTAATTTTTTTAGCTCACTATAATGATAAGCAAGGGTGGTTGGTATCAAAGTCTTTCAAAAGATAAAACGACAATATAAGATTTCATTTTTTTCAGGTTATTTGATGTTAAGGAGTGTTATTTTGGATTTTTTGTGGAACCAAGTGTAACAGAACTACCAGTGGTCATAAGAAAAATACACAAAATAGTATGAAGAAGTGAGAATTCTTTCTAGCCCAGACTATAGCTTCTTACAGCCTATCAGTCGTGTCAGGTGATTACAGAGTGAAACACCCCCTAGATCTGATCTCCATTCGTGGTGATATTACTCAGCCCGCATCGCTGACACACCCACATAACGTCATCAGCAGTTACTGAGAAGGACCACGTGAAATACAGTCACAGGCATAATGAACATGAATGAAGTGAATGATTTACTCTGTACTTTCACCAAAATTACTTTGGGTTACGTTTTGTGTGTTTTTTTTGTTTGTTTGACTGAAAGGGTTACTGCTTTTCTGTTTACCATGTTTAATATTCAGGGAAATCCAAGTAGTTTAAAACACTTGAAAACACTTAAAAAATTAGAAATCATGAATGCTGCAGCCAATCTGAAGTGTGTGTGTGTGTGTGTGTGTGTATAAAGTGCATTTGTGCCGTACATAATTATTATACCATCAATTATGCTTGTGTTACCTCAACCCTAAAAGTTTCATAGTCAAACTTTTGATATTAGAGTGTAGCTTCCATCTAATATCATGACCAGCCATTACTGAGGATAAAGCAAATAAAACGGGGTTCTTTGAGGTCACATCAATGAGGACTTAAATCAGTTTTCTTTAGCTCACAGAAAGGGCAGGACAGATAAAGCACGTTTCTTTTAGCATATTGACAGGACAAGATGATGACAGATGTATGCAAAAGTCTGGGTACACCTGAGCAAATTTGTTGATTTTTGAAGTGAAAAGAAGTAAACACAACTTCTGCAGCAAACTATTAAAAATGGTTTCCTGCAATTATTAATTCTGTTACCTTGGACACCTTACATAGGTGTCAGTGCTTCAGTACTTCAATACACCCCTTCTTCTTCTTCTTCTTCTTCTTCTTCTGATGACTCTTCCATGCAGATCATATTTGTGCAAGCAACTCTGCACAGCAGAATGTTGCACCACCCTTCCTGTGCCAACTAAACCTTATTGCAGGTCCATGCTGTCATATGGGAGTCAGAGAATTTATTACACTCTTGAATTGTTATTTCTAATTGTTATTCCTAATTCCTGACCTGTCTAACGAGTCAATTAAAGCTTACCAATTTAATTAAGTTCTGAGTCTTTACAGTTGGAAGGGTGTCCAAACTTTTGCACATGCCACACTTATTTATTGAAAAAAAAAAAGCTAATCAAAAATACAGTAACTGCTTTAACATTTGCAGAAAAAGTTAAAACAGTTCGCTGCAGTGGTTGTGTTTACTTCTTTTCACTTCTTTCCCAAACATGCTGTGTGTGCACACCTGTGCTCTGAGCCCATGGCAGCGGCTCCTGATGGTGCCATGTTAAAATACAGCGGTGATACTCAGGACGCGGGTCCAGCTTTACATCACAGGACAACTGCAGACACACAGCAAGAGACATTTCATCCACTTGCTTGCTTAACCTGTAAATTTGTAATTAATTACATTTAAACACTAACCCAGTTTAAACTCTTTCAGTCAAATTCAAATGTCTACAACCAAGTACAATTCTTATATCATTATCATACATGAAACAATTATTAGCTCAGTTAAAGCTCATCAAGAATACATTACGTAAAAAATGGATATAGTCACAAATTCTAGTATAAAACTTGAACTTTATCTGTTCTTCTGTTCATGCATCAGTTTACTGTGAGGACACAGCATTTAACACAAGCTTCAAAACACATGTAACACATGTAAGCTCTTATGTATTGTTCAAGTCTCTACTGGTCTCAGTGTATACACTGTATAAAATGACATCTTAGCAAGTACAAATATCTTGAATATAGTCACATTTATCTAGTATTTCCTATTTAAGATTAAATATTCTAGACATTTTTTTCAAGCTCTAACTCTATTTTCTTACCATAAATTTCTAGAAATAAATACTTAAAATTATACAAAATTATCTTCCAATAGAAGAAGACTATTTAAAGCAGTAAAAAATGTCAAGAATAAGTTTAATAATCTTATATTTGTAAATGGGAAATACGAGATTAATTTGACTATATTCAAGATATTTTAACTTGGTAAGATTCTGTGCATTCTGTGCAGTGTAACAACACAGTGTACTGGACTCATATTAGCATAACATGAAAGAGTCATCTGAGTGAACTGGATTAGATGTTGCAGAATTAATGAAGCAAAAGCAGTTCTCAATAAGAATCTGGACCCTGTTAAACATCAGGATTTTACACCAGAATATAACTGACTGACTCTTACTCTAGCTTTGATGATGGTGGGTCGTGGGTCCAGGATTCCCTGCATCTTCCTCAAGGCGGGTATGACGAAGAGATTACACGTGACCACGGCTGACACGGGATTCCCTGTAAAAACAAAGTATTATGTTATTCTGCTTTCGGGTAAGAGCTGAGACAGCTAAGCAAGGCCATATTTACAAAAAAGCAAACTTCACCGTCAGTGAAAAATTGAGAAGAGGCTGCCTTCTTAAATGCTTGCTGTTATTAAATACTTCAGATATTTTTACTGAAATGTGGATTATGATCAGAAGGCATTTCAGGATTCTTTGATTCATGATTTGGTTTTATTGAAATACTATTCAACTGGGTGAATTACTGTCAGACATTTATATATATATATATATATATATATATATATATACATACACACACACAAATATGCAGACACAGACTTTATAACACCTGCTCATTCATGCAATTATCAGCCAATCAGGTAAATTAAACTGAGAAAGCACAAAACCAAAAGAAAATATAACATGCGAACATAAAACAGACTCTAAACAAGAAAGTGACAGAACAAAGGGAAAATTAATCAGAACACAAACTAAAACATTTGTCTTAAGGCTAATAAATACATACCAACAAACTCTCTCACCATCCCTACCTGGTAGAGCAAAAATTAGCTTTCGTGTACCGTCCATGTCCAAAGTGGCAAATGTTGTAGGGAGACTACACAGAAGAACAAACACGAATAATAAGACTTCTGCTTTTCAAAGCTGCTTTTCAAAACATTGCCTACTCATTCATCCACTCACCCGGGTTTCATAAAGACACGCCCAAAGTGAATCTGAGCGTGAAGGTCAATATCCAACACCTGCTTCAGGTAGTCCTGTCGAAACAGGCCAATTAAAGGGCCACATTAATGATGATCGAAACACACATTCTCATAAAACCGCAGACAGTCCCATATGGCAGGGAAGGAGAGTCATACATTATTTATCACCATCTCTTGCTGTTGTGGAAAGGTTCACCTGGGGCTGCATCAACACTTAAAGTGTGTAATTTAGACCAGCCCTGTGTTCCAACAGTCCTTAAATAAGTCCTCACCTTCTCACCCATGGACACGCCCCCTGAGGTGATGATGACGTCGGCACGGCTGATGCCCTCGTTCAGGGCATTCAAGAGGTCATCTGGGCTGTGAGAGGAGACAAGAAACCATAGCAACTGTTACCATGGTAGTGAAACACCAAACCAACTGCACAGTAATCACAGCGTGTTAACAGTTATGTGTCAGGTTTACTCCGAACTCCATGTAGGCTTCTGTTATACCCGAACCCAAGAGTGTCTGAAAGATCGACTAAAATCATTAGTATGTACACTAAGAAAGTCCACAATCTGCATCAATACACTACTAATATACAGCCAGTAGACAGTGTTGTAAATGGTTAATTTCTCAGGGTCTCTAAGTGGCCAAAAAAAATAGGTCAGTGACCATGCAGATCTGGTGCTAGTGAAGGTCAAAAAGAAATAAACAGCTGATGTAGGCCATGCCAAATAAAATAATTCTTGAAAGTGTATTACATTTTGATCATATGATAGACATAGAACTTTAAGTAATATACATGGACAGCAATATCCTTGTGTATGTTAATAGAGCTTATAACGTTATTTGCTGCAACCAAGTTGTGTTGCTTTTATAGATCGTAGATGTGATCATGTCTGTATGTTTAATATCTGTACCTTTCCTGTTCACTGGCGTGGCACCTTGAAGGAGCTTTTGTACCTTCAATATGTATCTTTCACTTCAAAATGTGGATATAGTGTATCTTTAAAAATGATTTAAGATACATTCAAAAATGGACTATAGTTTTTAGAGTAAAGTTTTAAAAGTATACTACGTTCACCCTTCTATGCAACAGATACACACTAAAGATACAAAAGATCCACTCTTGTGAGTACTACTCCAACAACAAAGAAAGGGTGTCTTGACTATCTTAATTCTTTTCTTTCTGAGAGAGTGCGCTTCAGCTGGACAGTGTTTCTTTAAACAGACAGTGAATGGGACTTTGAGTTTGAATACAGACTATTCAAAAACACATAGCCAAAACAGACCAATTAGGCTTTACGTCATTGTCAAGTCATGGCAAGATGTCCATGTACTTTCAGCCATATAATTTATTTTGCTTAAGTAGGCATATATATTTGAATATTAATGATAATGTGTGCATAATACTATACTGTAACAGACCAAGCCCATCTAATCCTGCCTGCATATCACTGTATAGCATGTACACTACATGGCCAAAAGTATATGAACACCTAAACATGACCCCCATATGTAAGCCTTCCTCCAAACTTTTGCCACAAAGTTGGAGACACATGATTGTCTGGTTACAGTAACATACGATGTCGTAATGTTAAAGGGAATTCACCTGGATTCCCAGGGTTTGGATAAAGTCGTACTGTTAACTCCTGTGCACAAAGCAAGATCCATGAAGAGATCAAGAGAAACCTTGGGTTTGCCAAGGTTGGAGTGGACGAACTTGAGTGGCCTGAGCCCTGACCTCAAACTCACTGAACACCTTTGGGATGATCTCGAACACCAAATGCACCCCGCTAATGCTCTTGTGGCTGAATGAGCAAATCCCGACAGCCATACTTCAAAATCTAGTGGAAAGCCCTTTAAGAAGAGTGGAGGCTGTAATCATAGCAAGGGGGGTTGGGGAGGTGGGCGGTGTCATGGTCAGGTGACCACATGCTTTTGGTCATATAGTGTAAGATGAATATGTAGAGATACTCACTTGTCTCCCACGATGCCCAGGTTAATGGTGGGGTAGCCGTGCTCCTGGATAGTGGCAAGCAGCGTGGAGCGGTTGGAGTCACGGATCTTCCCTGGGTGTAGATCGTCCTCAGGGTTCAGCAGCTGAAAAGAGTTAAATAGTTACATGGTCAAATACACCCAAGCTTTATCAGCTTATCATCTTTAAATAAAAACTGGTCTGATTAGCATTGTTCTGTTGCAATTTGCCAACAATTACAATTTTAATTTGTAATCATTTAATTTAAAGAAATTTTTTAAGGTAAAAAGTATTTACATAGAATTTTTTAAATTGTTTATAATTATGTTTAATGTTGTGGAATGTTTGAAAAACAAGTTAGCCCCTGTTACCACTTATGTTTTAACAGCTATAAACTGTCGTGCCCTCTCCACCTTCTTTTTTTTTCTGTCTATTGATGTTTGTAACACAGAAAAGGAGCTTCTCATGTTATCAAGAAGCCAGAAAGTGTAAAGTCCTGATAGAACTTCTGAAAGGGTACAGTCTTTTGAAAATGTTTCGTGTGTGATCCCTGAGGTATTCATAATTTATTTTCACTCCTTTCAGAAAACTGCACCACATCAACTATGACATTGTTATGTGTAACAGCACATTTTTAATCTGTTTATTATTAGCATTAGATTATGTGGAGGGTCCACCATACAAATCCCTGTTAATGAGTTACTACTATAGAAACGATAACGTATTCGAACGAGTGCAGAAGTTTGTCATTGTAATCTCGCCCATATATGTACAGTGTGTACAGTAAGTGTGTGTGAGTTCCAACCTCGTTTCCTGTGGACATTACGGCCACCACAGGGAACTTGTGCACTTCCACTTCTGTGACTCCCACTGTGGCCAGCAAGCCGATCTCTGATGGGCCCATGTGAGTGCCTTTGGCCAACACACACTCTCCACGCTTTATGTCATGACCAATGGGCCTGAAACACGCATGCGATAATGAGGATGGAGGTTACATCTTGATCTCTTCTTCTGTCCTTTTTTCTGTTTTTCTAAGAATCTGTCATTGCATTCCAGTGAGAAGGTAGCTCCTTGGGTAGACAGACGTCCCACTGGAAAGCTGCCCTTTGAGCTCATTATTTTGGCCAAATCTGAGGGTAGGGTCACATCTCAGGGTACTCAATTCCATAAATATTTTCACCAGACCATGAAAGAGTTTCATGAAAAGTTCAACAATTATGGCAGACTAAACTGTACAAATGTAAGTAAATGGCTAGTCTTTTACAGTAACATTTCTGTTTGTGATTGTCTCTTGTGGGCGTTTAGCAAGCGCTGCTGCTGTTGCAGTTTTTTTTTTTTTAGTTCCAATAGCTATAGTAGTAGCTATATATAGATTCTTGAGCTATAGCTATTGAGCTCTTGAGTTAAACTCATAAATAATGCACTAATCAGTACGAACATTGGTTGTTTGAATTTTTACGTGTTCTTAATACTTTCATGGACAGATTATCTTAGCAAGCTAACAGCACTAGCTATGTACACCCACCACACCATCTCCTCTTTCTCCCAAGCTTTATTTTATGAGAGATTGTATATGACAGGATAAGATGAAACCACAGTTATAATTTTTCTTCCATTTTTGCATGTCAGACAGTAAATGGGATCTAATTACATGTAGGAACCAGGGTTGTGAGCGAGGAAACGAAGAAACATCGGACCACACAAGCCATAGGAGTCTTAACTCGGTTAAGTTTAACGACGATAACGCCTTTAGTGCCGAGACACAGTACGTATACGTATCTTTTACTTACCAGTAGTGTTCCTTTTTTCGTTTGCTAGTAAATTGCTCTCTGCTATCTTGCTAGCCACTAAGGCTTACTTGCTAGTTAGCTAGCTGGCTAGCTAGCTATGTTGTTCAGCTAACAGCTGTGTAGTTATGTTTTGCTACAAAAAAAACCCCCAAAAACATAAAAAAAACAAACAAAAAAAAAACATGGGACAGAATCCAACATGTAAGTAGATTAATTTGAATAAACAAACACAGTACACTAAAAAAAGTTATGAAATACGATGACATGAAGGACATTCTGAATGTAATGTATACCAGTTTTATTTTCTGTTAAAAATGGCAAAAGACAGAAATACCTTCAAAGAATGCAAGTATTGAGGGAGCTTTCAAAATGTTACATAGCATATATCATATATCATAAATTTGCTAAATCAAATTAATTTAAATTGCTATTACAAAGCATTCACACACACACACACACACACACACACACACACACACACACACACACACACACACAGATTACCTGATGTCCTGTCCTGGACGTGCTTGCACCAGAATGCGCACTTCAAGTTCCTCTGTGCCCTGCATGCAGACAATAATAATTAATTAAAAGCTCACTAAATTACATGTTATATACATGGCTCCAATAACTGACTCCAAATGACACACACACACACACACCCTATAATATTAGCTCTATTATCCTAGACACATGATGTCCATACGCATTACTCTTATGGCTACTAGAAAATAAATACCTAGATGATTTGCTTTGTGGAAAAGTCTTTATATATTGGTTATTAGATCATAATATAGCATGTATAAACATGTATGTATTGAACACTTGTAAGCCTAAGTGTGTTTTAGGAAAGTATGGATCCGTTATTATACTATAGTAGAGGACTGGCACACATTTATTCATATTGGACTGTTGTCCAACACAATTTGCAGAAAAAAATACTATAAATCTGATTATACCTATAAACTATAATGAAGCATTTATAATAATTTTAAAGTGCTTATAAGAGAAAATCTGCCAACCGTTCTGTGCATTAAGAGGTTATTACACTGTAGTAAATGAGTTATAGATGTTAATTAGTTAATATCTGTCACAATACTGTGAAAAATGTTCTCTCCATAACTGTATGAAAGCATGACAGGGCTGCTTACTGCTTGCAGAGAAAAGACATTGTACATAACAGATTTTTTAACACAAGTGCATTTATAGTGCATTTAGTGCAGAACAATGTATCTTTATTATTACCGTATAACAGAGCAGTTACGTGAATGTATTAGCTTTTATAAAAATTTACTGGCTTATAGCTTTACTTACGCATATGGGAAAACAACTGTAGGACAGTTTGTGTTTTTAAATGCGGCATGGAAATTTCTTTCAGTGTACCATTAGCTTGGACTCCAGGGTTGAAAATCTGAATGCTATTTTAAGCCATAATTTACAGCATAAATATTAAGACAAAAAAAAAAACAGCATTATGCAGTAGAGATACAGAACTTCAATAAAAGCTCACAATAAAAGGAAATTTGTGCCCAGAAGACCAACATTAACCTCATTGTGAAGTAATCACGCACTTACTTTCCCTGGGGATTTAGGTAAAAATCTCAAAACACAACACTTTGGATAGAGAATTTGTAAGCTTTTATTAGTGTTTTTAAGTGTGATGGTGCAAACTCACATCCTCAGATTCTCTCAGTAGCTCTGTGTCCTCCACCTGCACCACAGCATCGGCTCCACACGGGATAGGAGCTCCGGTCGTCACCCTCATCACCTGGCCTGGCATCACTGTGTGTGTGGGCTGTGGGGAAAAGACACACACTCGTATGTTCATAAATAGTGCAGTGTGAGGGGATCGTGGGTTGCCGCTACATTCTAAATTATAAATAAAAGAAGGAGATTCAAACTGTCCAGCACTGCACAGGTTAAATCATGACTCATCCTCAGGAAAAAAATGCTTTATGCCAATTATTAATCTAAAATAGAGTTTAATTAGTGCTTATAAGTATATATAAAACTTTGTAAGGAGGAAGAATCAGAAGAACGATGCTACAAGCTCATGCAAGGTTCATATATCCTAATGACTCCTTGGAAATAGCAAAAATTGTTGAAACAGAGTGGAAGTGAGTGTGTGTGTGTGTGTGTGTGTGTGTGTATGCATGTCTATTCACCTGCTCTCCTGCCTGAGACTCGCCGATGATGAAGCGGTCACCAGGACCATCGGCCGCTGGACAGTTGAAGACCAGAAACAGACACCATAAAACTCACTGCACAGACTGTAATAGTTTAACACTAACACCACACACACATATTAACTCAGGAACTAATTATCAAACAGAAACTACATACAGCACTAAAATCAGTTAAATTTTGGCTTTACAGTGATGTTGGATACTTTAATGTGTGACATCATCTAAAAATGGCAGAAGTAGTTTTTAAAATATTAAAAAACAAAAAAAGAAAAAAAAAAGAAATTCTACACTTCCACTTTGGTGGAACAGAAAAGTGTTCATCCAGCCATAGCCAGTTCAAATCCAGATGATGCTACAGCAATTTGTAGCTGGGATTCCAAGAGTACAAAACTAGTCTGTGGGTGAGAGGGTGTACCTCCTCTCTTCTGTCGATCACAGCATCACTAGCCAATAGCGGGCATTTGTGAGCTCATGTATGAAGAAGAGGGTAGATAGCACTTTCTTCTGAGTTTGTTAGACTGCCCTGTGATGAAGCATGAGCAGCATTTTGAAAAGATATGGTTGGCTGTTTCCAGGTGTCAAGAGAGCTGGGTGGTGGGTGGGAATAGGCCAAGACCAAATTAGACAGAAAATTGGGTGGGGAGAAAAAAAAAAAATCTCTGTCCAAGAGAAGTAATTTTCAGAATGAAATCTGAGATGCAACTGTAAACACACTACCTTATATCCAAACCTCAATCTGTATTCATACAATCACACAAGACACAGGAATGATTGAAATGGCAAACAACTCTTTGTAGTACACTCAGACTTTAACCTACAGCTGGAATCGTGTAATGCAGGGAGTCAGTGATTAGTGATTAGACACAGTGCCTTCAGCCTCCCTGTCTGGCTGATACTGACATCACCCATTATGGAGCATTACAAAACATTACAGCATTATAGGCTTTAGAAATAGAAATGGGTAAAAAGATAAAGAGGTTTAGGAGCAGTCTGTCTGGCCCCCTGAGAGAGAGAGAAACAGTGCTTCTGTAGGGAATTCTATAATAAAAGGGTGAGCCGTTTGACATTCATCCCTTTGAGAGGCTTTTCCTGAGTGCACTCTGCAGCAGACATGACTGATATGGGGAATATGGAGGTGTGACACGGAGTGCAGCGTCAATTAACATGGAGTGTCATAACGCGAGGCAAACACACACTCATCATGAGTTGAGTGTGACTGAGAGAGAGACAGACAGAGCGAAAAAGAGAGAGGCAAATGGGAGAGAGAAAGACGGGGAGTGTTGATGAATTACTGTAATATCAGTATGAAGGTTGCAAAATTAAAAAAAAAAAAACATTCCTGCAGTATGAGTTCCTGGGAAGAGAAGCAAGAAACAAAACGACTCTTCTGGGGTTTTCAGGGTTAAAGTGGAGTTTAATACAGAGGGAAACATAACCTCAGCTTGAGTCAAGAGTGCTTATTATGTAAGAAATAGACCATGATGGGGGTGTGATGGGGGTGTGTGAGGTGTTATAGGAAAGTAAAAATTACAGGGAGATGTGATGTCAAGTGGAGGATTATTACCACCACCACAGAGTATTTTCCAAAAACCGCACGTCCTAAAGTGTTTTATGGCTCTTATACCACAGTGATTTGCGAATGCTAACAATTTGTCGTTTTCTAAAGAACGACACGTCATACGTTTTATCTGGTTAGAGTTAATGTTGTGGAATGTCTTGTCACGTTACTGAGAAACTGCAAATCCCTGCATCCTGAAGACTTCCCTGTGTTGGAAAACTTAAAGTTACAGCTGTACCCCTGATTGTTAGATGGAGATTCCTCCTAAAAATGCTAAATAAAGATCTTCTCACAGAAAATGTCACCTTATCAAAAATTACAATCACACACATAGAGAGAGAGAGACAGAGAGAGAGAGAGAGAGAGAGAGAGTAATATTCCAAGAGTATCTCATATACCTCGCACAGCATAGCCATCTTTCACAGAGGCGGGAAAAGGAGGCAGGTTGTCTTTGGCATAAACATCCTGAGCCAGAACTCGGCCCATTCCATCTGATGGAGAAAAACACACATGCACACACATGCAGTTAGTTTTACTTATTCTGAAGCATCAACAATTCAAATTTTATGACATATCAATATTGTATTGGATTATGTCCAATATTTAGATACACATACACAATCAAATCACATGCCTTTAGTGTCTTTAGTGTTAGTGTCTAACAGTTCTGCATAGAGACAGATTAAAAATATACTTTTCATCACTGCATATTAATGAAGGCATTTGAGAAGGGCGACTTCCATTTGACTACAGTCTGATGGTTTCTGTGGCCATGACAACTGTTTACAGGCAGCTTCTTGAAGTGTGTGATTTCACTTCACTCACTTTTAGTGTTAATGTGTTAAACTAAAATTATACTTTTAAGTCAAAGCACTTGCTTAGATGGTAAAACACGTCTTAAGAGCTTTTCACACAAGAGGAAACAACTGATCATCTTCCATTTATTTTTAATTAGAGACTCTGGGCAGTCTTGTAGGTGGGGTGGTCGGTGGTGCAGCGTGGCAGTTGCAATGTGAAAAAGAAAATGGAGGAGCGCCTCATGCTGGCAGTCACAGAGTTTCCAGAAGAGTAGTAAAGACATCAACCAAAGAGCTAGCTCAGTGCCAGCATAGCTACATTTCCAGGTAGATGCCTAGCTTGCTAACTCTGACTAGCAAAACTATATGGCACAGAAACAGAAAATAGGTGAATGACATGGTTAATCTTTTTTATGGGTTTATTACATCAAAACTGAATATATAAAGTAACTAGTTAATAGTTAGTTAAAATTAGAGTGTGCTTTCATTTTTTGTTTACATGTATATTCAAGTTGGTAGGCCATCTTTACCAGCTCATGCATGCTGGTAGGAAGGGAACAGTTTACAAATTGCAGCTACTAATGCTACATACCAGAAAATAACAAAACAGTAAAAGAATGAGAAAATCTCAAACAATTATTGATCAAATTACTAAAGCAGTAAGGAAGCTGCGAAATAATGTACCAGCTGGTAAAAATGGTCGACTCTCTTGACTAGCTCAGCTTGTTTTTTGGCAGCTGGAAGCTGTTTAGACCAAGCTGCATTTTTCAGCAGGGTAGCATTGCTGTTACCATGGTTACCACACGAGAGAGACAAGCGATTTTTCACCTGCTGTATGAAAAGCTATGCTAATTGGGAAAATGATGACATATGGGAAACAGAAATGCAGATGGAGCAGTGAGAGATTTGTCCCCTGCAGTATAAAAAAAAAAATCCTTGAAACTGGCAACTCGTAGTAGGTACGTGATGTTTTTGAAGTGAATTTGGCACTGACTTTTTCTTCACCAACCACATCACGGGATTAGCACAGAGAAGCTGCTATAGGTGATCATGCAGAAAAAGATGATGCTCTGATCATTAATATAAGAAAAATGTATTTTCTAATCAGAAAAAATATTAACCAGAACAGAGAAAGGATGACAAGAGAGATAAAAAGAGATGGAGGAAAAGAAAACATATGTAGTACAGATTAATTAAGAAGGAAATAAAGAGATAAATGGAGCTAACAAGAGACTAATATTGATATTTAAGAGACTTGGTTCTTATGCTCTTAGGAAACAGCATCGGGGTGTGTGTGTGTGTGTGTGTGTGTGTGTGTGCGTGTGTGTGCGTGTGTGTAAAACAGAGAGCTTAAATATAGCTCAGGCTATGTCTCTTTTCTCTGCTGGTGTGTGTAGGTGTTCAGAGAATAAGCCCAGTGTGCAAGACAATGATCCAGCAGCTCTCTCAAAATCTATTTAATATGTGTTATGATACAAATGTATACACATGACACTGAATATACACTAACTACAAGAAGCATACGTATAGTGGTCTGGGAAAACCTGTTGGATGCTGCTAGGGCAGAATTCTGGAAAACAGCCCAAAAAGAAAAAAAAAAGGAAAACAATTTTTTTTTTTTTTTTACTTTCTAACGTTGCCTTGGCTATGTGCCTGGAAAGATCATGTTGTGCAAGGAGACAGTTTATTAAATGCAGTGGTTAAAAGGTTAAAACCTTGCAGGCTGAGTGTGCAGTTCTCACGCAGTGAATATCAGGCTTTGATCAAGCTAACTGCATGCCAGATTAAAACCTACACATATCTAATAAAGTTCACTTTGTAATAAGATCCTGACTAATTGTGCACAATCCTCCTGCGCTGTCACATGATTATCAGAACAAAGAAAAGTGCTCTGTACAGAAAATATCAGCACTATTATAGACTCTTAAAATAGTTTATGATGTAAATATAATGATTTCTAATAATCTATAACTCTACCTTTTTCTATTAAAATAAATGATATCGTTATTAAACATGCAGTGACTGCTGGATGGGCGGGATGTCTGAATAACACGTCAGTCAGATCCACCCAAAGGTATTGCCCAAAGGCCCAGCACTATTTAACAGGGTGGGAACTTACAACCTTCTGGTCACTAGTGAACCAAAACTGAGCTACCAGTGCCCACATGTGTGTGTGTGTGTGTGTGTGTGTGTGTGTGTGTGTGTGTGTGTGTGTGTATGCTGACCTCTGTAGTTGATAATCTCAGTGCCCAGAACTGGTGTCATCTCCAGCACAGTGATGAAGGCTTTATCCATGGAGGTGAGGGGGAATGGGGACATACGGTGCCTCCGTGCCACCTTAGTGATGTCCACTGCACTGTGACCTGCACACACACATGATAATACATACACTAACACAAAAACACACACACTCACAAATACATGTACACACACCAGCATAGGTAATTGATTGAACTAGCTAGCACAGACACTTTTAAGGTAGAGTGACCAAGGAAACAAGACCAAACTGCTGGGAATATGAACTTTTACCTCAGATGTGTTGATAAATGTCTAGGAAAAGACTCTGACTAAAATTACATGATAAGTACCATTAGCATTGTCTGCTAACTGAACTTCCTGAATGTGGTCTTCACATATTAGGACATGTCAGCATTGTGTCATGAACTTTGAGCTACCAAAAAATGGCAACTTCTGAAATTTTGTGAAAAATACAATAGTGGGCCATTCATATGGAATCTTCTCTTAAACATGATGACCATGTGCTTGAGCTAATCTGTTTTTACACATGCTACAGATTTAAATTATATATAAATATACATGTATATAAATATAAACACACACACACACACATATATATGTTTTTGTAACATGATACGATCATTGTGACAGCTGAACAAGATTAGTTGTCCTGTCTTAAGTTGTTTTTTCATCTTTAATTGTGTAGAAATAATTCATGTAGATGTTCTTAATATTAATATTTTCTTAATATGTCAAATTCAGAGACTAGCCAAATATGACCTTACTCTAGACATCAATGTTTTTCCAGGCTGAAGCACTGGAACATGTTTAGTTAAAAACTTTAGAAAATTTATCTGGAACTGTCTTGAGTATAATGGACTGCAGCATAAGCATGTGAATCCCAACTCTCCAAACTTGGGGTCTATCACATTTCTCTTGATCTTGAGGGGATGAATGGCTGAGAAGATGTGATCAGCATGACCTGAATATATCCTGCATGGAAAGCTGGAGGGAGGTCAGAGTTATTGGTTATTGTTGCTTTGCACACACTATAGGATGTTAATTCAGAAAGATGAAGTGGACTGTGAATAGATTGAAAGGGTTACGATTGGATCATATGCACCCCACAACACAGGACAATCGAGGAAGGTGATTATTTAAGACCACCGCTTGAATCAGGACACCTTCATGACTGTCAGAGGGGGTGAATTAACCCCAAAACCTGGCCTGCTTAATCCTGTACCATGGACCTGGTGTAAGTCACACACTGGTTATACACACTGACACACACACTCACACACACTCAAGCATGAGTGACTTACTCGCCCGTAAGATATTTTCTTTGCTGCTGCATCGTGACTGCACCTGGAGAAAGACAGAGAGAAAGAAAGAAAGCAGGAGGTAGATGCTGTTAGTTCGAAAACAGCAGTCTTAGATGACAATACTCAGTGAGATGTTGGCTACACTGTGAAGAAAAATGGAAATGTCATAATGTCATGTCACACCATGGAGCCGAATCGATGTCATCCAGGTTTGTGGCTTGGAAACGAAGATGGAGCCAAGATTTACTGCACAATGAAGCAATGAGCAAAAGGAAACATTTAAATCAGACCGAGAAGCAGCTCAGACTCTATCACACTAGTGGTTCGTTAGCTCCACCTGCCCACTGGCATACTACACTAACACGCATCATTCACAAACAAGCTGCCTTCTTTCTTCAACATCGTCATGCTCTTCCTGAAACTGCTTCCTGTTGACCTGACTATAAACTCTGAAGCTCAACCAGACATTATAGAGAAAATCTGGACCCTATAGCATTTTTTGGCTTTATTCTTCTGGCTTGAAATGAACATTGGATTCACTCTTTTAGCTTTATATTTAAGCTATTAACATCCATTATTTCTCTCTAATTTAGTCATAGCCTTTATGTACTGTATGTATGTATATATATATATAAAAGTTAGCATAGGTCTGACTGACAATAGAGAGAAGAAAGCTGCCCCTCCCAGTGGGGAAAATTTCTCTCAGACTTCTGGTTTTGGATCGTTAGGTTGATGGAGCAAGACACTGCACTCGGAAGGCACTTGTAATTTAATCACTGGCCCTTAATCCAAAGTTGATCAACCAATTTCAGCCGTGAGAGAACAAGAGCCAGAAAATTTACATTTGGAATAAACTGTATACGTAGGAGTCATTTTATCAAGTTAGTTATAATTCTATTCACTCTTATTATTACTTTGTTGTATTCAGCCATGTTTCTTTCTGCTACATTTCTACTTATATGTCTTTATCTGATGCAAGTTCCGCTCATTTTATTCACGATTTATATGTAATTATTTACATGATTAATTTTGGCATTAAATGATAACGAAGTCATTCTGCCTTTTTTTTACAAATGAAAACTTGTCACATTACGGTCGACAGTGGCAGATGATTTTACAAAGATTTCGAAGATTCAGCACAGGTGACTTGCTGGCTTCATCCTGAAAGGGAATTTTCCCTCCAGACTGTCCCTAATATCCATGTAACACTCCATCTACTTCATGCCCCAATAAACGTGAGCATGAAAAAACATTAACTTGAGTAAACGCTGTGGTTTTGTTTTTGTTAATGATGACCATGTCACCTAGCTATCAAGCAGGGAATGCTATGCATAATGTTCATATTCTTTCAGAAATGAGAGTTTTGCTGTCTAAATCATGTAATACATATCTATCTATCCATCCATCTATTTATCTATCCATCTATCTATATTCTAATTGGATACTTTCATACTAGTTATTGGTTACTAGTATTTTAGTTGAATCTTTGGCTACTTTACCCACCTCTGGCAACTGACTACTAGTTCCTTATTCATATATCATATGCATATGACACTAATTAACCATTATTTGTATGGCATTTTTATGAAACACTGATTTGTAAATCATCTATATCTATCATTCTGTATAAAAAATGTATCTTATTTTGGTTCTGAATGAATCGTATGCAACCTTGTTGAACACAAGCCAGGGTCCTTCCTCTTCTGTTCCTTACCCTCTATCTGACCTAGAGCACTATTAAAAGCACTAAATCGTAGCGCACCATTTCGATTCCCAGAGCAGTGCAGCTACCCTGTCACAGTTGGTTTGGGTTAGATAAGGGGAAGAGTTACAGCATGTGCATGCAGTTTTGCCCTGTCACTGTGATCGAATCCCTTTCTGGAGATTGATATGGGGCACCGATTCTGCCAGACAGCCCGAAAACAAAGATGTGGAGAGATGGAAAGAGAGACAGGGAGGAAGGAAGAGTGGAGTGAGGTGGCTCTGGGAAAATACTGTGAAGAAAGAAGCGAGAGGGCAGACACGTTGTATCTACAGCAGGTGAAATAAGAGAAAAAGACAGAATAGATGAGAGAGAGAGAGAGAGAGAGAGAGAAGGGGAAGAAGGAAGGAGAAAAGAAAGACAGGGACAGGAAGAGACCAGCACTACTGCAGCATAAACACAAAACAGCCAGTGAGACCATGAAGCGACTGATGGCAGGGTGAAAGAAAGAAACAGCAAAAGAGAGCGGACTCAAAAAGAAGAAGGAAGAGACTAATGATGTGAGTTTGATGATGACTGAAAAACAGGATGGGGAAGAGATTGTTGTGAAATATAGTTTTATGTGAATTGAGCTCTTTATAAACATCAGATAAAATTTAAATATACACACTGTCCACCTTACCCCCAACGTTGATCGATGAAGACATGCCAGAAGAAGGTTGCTTATTTGGTTTTGCACTGGAGATCACAAACCTTGAACGCTTATCAGAATAACTGCGCTGTAAGTTCATTCACTTTGAGCAAAGGAATTGCAGTGGCTTACTTGCCTAGAAACCAGATTTTAGCAGGAAGATGCCACGGCCATCAGATTTATATTTGCAACCAATTAAACACTTATTAATTTTGACCTAAATTTGGGCCTTTTCAACCAAAGCTAGGTTTGATTTAAATCAACAATTTAATGTGTGCTATATATTGTGTGTAATATTTGAAGTACATAGAGATAATATAATTATTATGAGAAAGAGCTGAGACTTTCCTCTTTGTAGCAATGTGACTCTACAGCAGTGCAAAAATCATGTCTTATCATCTTACTTATCATTATATGATGATAGAGCATTTATGCATGCACATATGGTAACTGAGAATAAGTCACGTGACAAAACAATGGCTAACAACTAAAAAGTAAGCAACGTCGTGTATGTGTGTGTGTGTGTGTGTGTATGTGTGTGTGTGTGTGTGTGTGTGTGTGTGTGTGTGTGTGTGTGTGTGTATATGTATATGTGTGTGTGAGGAGAGAGAGAGATGGATGAGGGGAAAAAAATGAGGGAAAGCAACTGAACAGCATGAGCTCCACACACAGAGAGAAGGACAGAGAGCTGTAATAGGTTTGTTTCCATCCACATGTTTGGGGAATTTTAAGGAAATTTCCAAAAACACAGGGAAAAAATGCTAAAGGTTTTACTTTCCTATTGCTGAAGATCTTGTCTACATCCTGTCCTCTTTACTGTGTCCCTGACACCAGCCATAAACATATACTAATGGATGGACTGGAACACATTAGGACTTGATAAATGAGAAATCACTGGTCATTATTAACGTTCCACTGACATAACACTGGCATCAGTGTTAATGATGTTAATAAAGCAGCAGCGGTATCTGTTTAAATGTTCTACAGGAAAACTGTCTTGCAACAATAGTAATTTTATTTAGAAGTGGCTTGTTTTTTATATGTTGCTATGACAGTCATACTGGTAAATCCCTGTTTTTATTAAAACTGCCGGTGTTAGCCTAATTTTTACTACATCAGTCCATATCATTTATTACAACTGTCAGCTCCTTAAATTCTGTATTGTGGCATCATTTCAATATTAGGCCCTAAAATATTCACCTTTCTTCATTTATACCAAACAACCTGTTTCTATCACATCACCACTTAACCCTGTACACATTACAAAGCTGACATATGAACAAATTCAATTGGGAAAAAAAACAAGTGGATGGAAACCCCACTAATGAAAGAGAGAGAGAGATGGACAAGAGAGACAGCAAGTGGGCGTTGCATATGGCCTGGTGAGGGTTGGCGATAGTTACTCGAGAGCTGAAGGTCCTATGGCTCCTTCGATCATCTTTAAGCACCTCCAACCTACACTGGAGCTACAGTGGAGACAAAGTCATCAAGCATCAGTCCATCAGTCCCAAGCAACCAGGGCAAAGCAAGACACAATGCAAAGGTGAGGCAACTCAAAAGACAGAGCACAGCCAACGAGTGCCAGGGAAAGAGAGACAGAGGGAGAGTGAGAGTAAGACAAGAAGAGACAGAGAAAGAAGGAACAAGTTAGGCAGCACTTCACCTTGAGGTGCATAAAAAAGAAGATCCTCATGAGCTTTTAATATCACTTGAAATTCAGAATACTGTATTTTCTGGACTTGTAAGTTGCATCAGGACTGTTACAGGGCTTCCATACATGCGCCGAGTGAGTGAGATGGCTCCAACATCACTCTGTAATGTTGTTGCATGCAGCTAGTAGCAGTAATGCAACTTTAAGTCATAGCCTCTATCTATCTATCTATCTATCTATCTATCTATCTATCTATCTATCTATCTATCTATCTATCCATCCATCCATCCATCCATCCATCCATCCATCAGTCATAGTTCCACTAGCTGCCTTATCTGAACAGGACAACCTTTATTTCACTAGAATGCATACCACAGCTCCTTATTTTCATTGTATTATTCTGAATATGTTTTACTATAATAATGCTTATTCCGAATTCCAATAAATGCAATTAACACAAGATTATTACAAGATTCATATGATACAAGGACTTTTGTAGTGTTATAGTGAACAACCACAAAAAAAACACCCACAAAACCATAAGCAACACAGGTGGATCATAAGAGTCTACATTTGACTCCTGCTTGGCCCAGTGTAACCTGGTGGATGGTGTGTACACAGTATTTCACCTCTGTAGCTGTGCATCTCAGCTTCACCGAGAATGGAAGTTTCCATTCAGCTACATGGTGATGGCCACTGCTCATTTCTGCTGTCATGTCATTTATGATTTTTTTCAAGCTACATACTTTCATACGTTCATATCATAAATAAGCAGGGGACATTAGAATAATGCAGAAATGATAATATGCATGGCTTTTCTATGACATCAGAGGGGAAATTGCCATAGAGTTCTGAGTACATAGAGCCATAGACTCATCTTCAGTAACCGCTTTATCCTGGCCGGGGTTGCAGTGGATCTGAAGCAGTTAATGGATACAAGTTAATGGGATGCCAGTCCATCTCACACACACACACACACACACACACACACACACACACACACTCATTCACAACTTGGGGTAATTTATCATAGCCAATCCACCTGGGGGTGAGAGGAAACCCCTGGGAAACCCATACAGACATAGAGAGAACCCAGAAAATACATTATTAGCCAATTCATAAATATGTTCATAAATATGTACATTACACAAACCCCATGAGGTTCTCTAGCCAGTGCCAGCAAGTACAGTTCCCAGAGAAGAAGAAGTGAAGCCAAGGAAGTGAGAGACACAGAGAGAGAGAGAGAGAGAGAGAGAGAGAGAGGGGTGGAACTGCATGGGAATGATGCTGTGACCCAGCAGATCATGAGGAGGTTCAGCTGAAGCAGACATTCACTTACATGAATTTTAGTAATTTTACTAATTAACACTTCATGTAATTTTGCATATTAGACATTTTCGGAACAATCGCAAGGAAACTGACTGACAATTGAATGCTAATTTTTGCTAACCCTTTGTTAACCCTTTAAAGTCACAGTTATTGCTTGTGATAAAATGAAATTTCAGATTAATAATTCCTTCCTCATAGCGCATAAAAACAAGCAAAGCAAATCGGACAAAAGTGTAAATTCTAAATATTCACTTGTTCCACAACTTATTTACTTTACTACAATTTTTGCTTTAAAAATTTATTAGTACACCACCAATAACATCTCAGTGACAATGTCTTTTCAGTATTTATATGTCAGTTTCTGAAGACACTTTTTTCTTTCACTGAACTGGCAAAAATATTACTGAGATTTATAGCTCAGTTTCGAGAAAAATGACATCATGTACTCTGGGTGCATATATAGCATTTTTGCTGCTATAGAAAAAGGACTTGAAAGGGTTATTAACTGTTGTCCTGAGAGGTGTGACATGTTTCATTGGAAGTTAATAGGTAATTAACTGATTAGCAGGTGATTAATAGGTGTTCATGTCAGATGGCAGTGGTGGTATGTACGTGTGTGTGTGGGGGGAGGAGGGGTGACTAATCAGATGATTAATCAGAGTATAAAAAAAGATCTATAACATGTATATGGACTGAGAATTAAGATGGCAGAGAAAGGAATGAAGAAAGCACAGCAAATCTCTCTCTCTCTCTCACACACACACACTTTCTATCTATAGTACTTGCACAATCCATATGAAATCATGTGAACGCATACTCTCTCTCTCTCTCTCTCTCTCTCTCTCACAGACACACAGTATATAGATACACTCACAGACATACCGATGCACTCGTATACACATGCAGCATCCTGAAATATTTACTGAAATAATGGTTATAATCTAACCTATTCAAAATGAATTTAAGCTAATATAAATATAATTAAAGCGTGCATTTGACTTTTCCTAAAAATGAATGGTAGCAGATATAAATGATAGCACATATAAACCCATATTCATAAATCTGTGTGTGCTCACAAACTTTAATAATGCCTCATAGAGCTCCAATGAAGTATTACTCATTCCTTAATCAATTATGTCACTTGTATGTAAGTGTCACTTATTTACTGAATCATAATACTATATGGAGTACTGCAATGCTGTTATTACTATAATAAACTATTAAAGCACATGAAACAATCATGAATATTTAAATTGTCATCGCTTCATGTAAAGTAACATGACAGTAAGCAGTATTTATATAGGACACACCAATCCTCATGGGAGCACAATGTGTCACAGTTAGAGCTTACAATGATATCAAATATTCAGTAAGAGTAAATCTACATGATTCATGAAGAAATGTTCCCCTTGCACTGAATATAGTTGATCAACCAAGACATCTTTGATATCTAAAGTTTGCTTCTCTACTTTTATACTGGAGCTGTGAGGCGAATGTAACTAACAAGTTATGGAAAGGTATAGCCAAAAGTTTAGCATCCTTCAGGAGCAGAGAGAGAAAGAGAGAAAGGGAGCAAGAGAGAGAGCGAGAGAGAGAGAGAGAGAGAGAGAGCGAGAGCACGAGCAAGAGAGTCCCATCTCCCTGTGGTCTTCCTCCAAGTCCATACTTTGATCATGTGAGGTAACCAGCTGTTGTCTACAGTCTAGTGCTTCAAACTCACACTGTTATTTTAATGTCTTGTTTGAAGGTAACTATTGAATTTTGTCAAAATCAGCTACGTGTATGCAATTGCCCCAATTCAAAATTTTAATCAATCGCACTCTGTTTAAATCATTATTTTATAGTATCGTTTTATAGAAGGTGTAACCCTGATGCTGTTCAATGGCAAGTTAAATCAATGTTTGAAGACACTTTAAGATTTTCTTCATCACTGGCCTTAATGTTATATATCCACTTTGTCACTCTTTGCTGTCAACAAACTCAACAGATGTAACTTTCAAGAGTCGGGTCCATGGGCATAATTTTATTTGGAAAACTGCTGGGGACAGGAATGATGACAGGGAAAACAAATAAATAAGTAGGTCAGTAAGTAGGTAGACAGACAGACAGACAGACAGACAGACAGACAGACAGACANGCTGTCTCCCATCATCCTAGCAATGGGCCAACTATTTTAAATGCTGTGGCTAAACTGTAAATGTTGGCACCTCTGCAATATAACGATGGATTTCCATAAGTAACATTATGAATAATGTGATCATATTGCCATACATGTGGCAGAAACATCTGGGGAAAGGAAGCTGCAAGAAGCTTGTGTTGAAGATGTCCTGATGTCCTCTGTGTGTTTTATCACAGAGGAGACATTTTATTGCAGAGAAACTGACACCATGATTAGGGCTTATGTGATATTTTTAGAAAGCATTTGTGTGACACTTTGCCATAAGCTATTATGTAAAAGATTTTAATGGACTACACTTTCGAAAAGCAAGCCTGGGGTTAGTCTGAATCAGCATGGCTTTTGCCAAAGGGTGCTTTTTGCCTCATAGAGGGTCCTTTTCAGCGTCTTTTTAAGTAGAGAAATGGAACACACTGTGGCCTTGTGGACTTCACAGGCCCACACAAAATAGGACCACTATTTGGGACAAAAGAGGGTGTATGAGACAGAAAGCTAGAAAGAGACTGAGAGAAAGAGAGAGAGAGACAGAGAGAGAGAGATGGGCAGGAAGAGAAGGAGAGGGAAAATCACTGACACTCATGCACAAGCACGCGCACCAGCACGTGCATATGTTAAAACTTGGCATGATCGTCCCTCTGTCTGCAACATTTAACACACGTACACGCTGTACAGATGTAGAACCCCCCCAGCGAATTCTGTGCGCTGCCTATAGGGACTCATTCATTCATTCATCTTCAGTAAGTGCTTTATCCTGGTCAGGGTCGCACTGGATCTGGCGCCTATCCCAGAAACACTGGGTGCCAGGTGCCAGGCCCCTTATGGGATGCCAGTCCATCGCACGGCACCATACACACATGCCCACACTCATTCACAACACAGTCATTCACACCTAGAGGCAGGTGCTTGGGCGATGGGAGGAAATTGACGTGAACACGAGGAGAACATGCAAAACTCCTCACAGACAGTAACCTGAGCTCAGGATCGAACCAGGGACACTTGAGCAATATACAGTTATACACAGTTAACCAGGAGACAACGCTACCCGCAATGCCACCATGCTACCATCACTGTTTCATGTCCTCTTTAATTAGCAGTGACAGCCATCAGCATACTTAGCTATTAGCTGTGTATAGCTTCTCTGTGTTTAGCATTGCTGGCTGGTTCGTGATTATCTGTGTTAATTTCTCTGTCTTAAATGTGGGCATTAGACTGTGTTTAATGTTGACCTTTCTGCTAGCTGCTCAGTGGTTAACTGTGTATAACTAGCTCTCTGTGTTAGTATCTGATTAGCGATGTCAGTCGTTCTGTGGCTGCTGTATTCTAGAGTGTAATTTTAGTGCTAGTACCTCTGTGTGATATTTCTTATAGCTGCTCTCTGCATTTGCTTGCTTTGGCTGCGTTAAGTTACGTTAGATATTCTGTGTCTGGCATTGCTGCTCTGTGTTTAGCTGTGCTGCTGTGGCTAAATAAGCTAGTTGGTGTAAAATGTCACATCCAATTATTCTGATCCTGCTCACCCTGCATAATCTGCATGCCGTCTTGGCTTTTGTCTTCTACTTTCCTTTTATGGTTATTGTTTCCTGTTCTCATTAATTCTCACTCTTTCACAGCTGATAACTGCATTAACTGCTTTGTTGTTAGCTGTTTTATTAGAGTGATAATTCTGTGTATGATTTGCACCTGGTGTGTGTGGGTGTGTGTGTGTGCTAATAGAGGGAGGAGAGTGGAACTCTTTACCTGGTCCAAGGTAGAGTACCTTGACTTGAGCGTGATGACCTCATCCAGATGGGCCCTGAACTCTCTCCGAGAGGCCTGGAGGAAGCCACAGGATAGTCACTCACCCCACACACTCACATATGCGCGCACACACACACATACACACAAGCACATACACACTAGCACATACAGTCTTTCTTACGCATGCTGAACTAAACAAGTACCAAAACACATACGCAGTCTGTAACACACATACACACACGCGCACATGCGTGTGTGCCCACTCACTCATTCACTCACTGAAAACGAGAAACAGAACAATTACAGCTGCACTTGGAGCCTCCAAACTGAAAAAAATGAAAGAAAAATGAACTAAAAATGATCTTTCTTTAGAATCTTGAGAATTCTCAATACTAACAATTTGAACATGAACACATTCCTCTCAGACAATTTTATAAACATCTTCAGGCTGTAAACTGTGACAACAACCCTATTCTGTTCCTACACTTTTTGTCCTCCATTATCTGCACACTTGTCTCTCACTTTCATTTTATGGTCACTGTTTCCTATTCGTATTAACACTCAGGTCTTCCTTACATGTTCACAGCTTCCTGTCCACTCTTGCAAATTATAGTTTAATATATTTTAATAATACTTTATATTACACCTTATTATATCATTTGTGTTTAAATGAATGTGTGTAAATTCAATATTTAATATACTATATTTATATTCTGTACATGATAAACCTAATTTCTGCATAAATTAAACATTTGTTCATGGAATCCGTTTATAGATTAGTATGCTGGCCTGGAAAACTGGGTGAACTTGTTATTTCCGACTATATATATAGCTCTGAAAGCTACACTTGTTTTTTGTGCATATTTGCAGATATAAAGTTACATTTCAAATTCTGAGTACCTGCAACAGTGAAAACGGGAAAACTGCATTTAAAAGTTCTACTCCAATTCTCCTGAAAGACACCAACACACCGATTCCCTAAAAGCTATCTGATTTAATATGTAATAAACACAATATATAAATGATAAATATAGCAATTTGTGGATTATGAGAAGCCATTATATTTACATCATAAACTATTAAGAATCTATAATCGCTATGTTAGTTGATGATCTTAACCTGTTTTAACATCATCCCAAACTGACAAAGCAAGCAAACATCCTGTCTACTTCCACATTTGATATAATCTACAAATGAAAACAATGACAAAACCTTAACATTATAAGTGCATGGGAACTGTGTGATCTTTTTTATTTTAGATCAACTGAGTAGCTAAAGACTTAAATAGGTCTTTGAAAAATGATCTAAAGAAACAGTACTCAGTAGTGCACCCAAGCCTTTTCGGCTCTAGTGGACACTCCAAAGCATATCAGACAATGAAGCAGTGTAAATCCTTGCCCATGGCAGGTGTCTGAGAGAGAAATTTGATTATGTTTGACTGACAGGTGAAACTGCTGTAGCCCTCCAGTGGATGGTAACTAGTAGAGTTTCCAATCCACACCAACAGGCATTACACACCATCATCCAAGCTGCACAGACACAAGCGTGGATGAAGATGATTCAGTTTCATTTAATCAAATCTATTCAATTGTAGCATTTTAAATCAATGTTGCTAATAAATACGTTTTGCAGCAACATGAGACCATTTGGTGTGAATACATCATAACAGCCCTAGACTCCATGTTTCTAAGCCTGTGCAAAGAATACTTTCTATACTCCTCTCAACCATTTGCATTTCATAAACTTATTTATGACCATAAATTCATATCCAAATTGAACTTTTTGCATAATATACCTATTTTTGTACATTACATAATGTACAATTTAACTTACGACCTTTTAAAACATTTTTTAAAAAATTGTGATGTTTCAAGGTAGATTCAATAAATTAAAAACATTCAGAAATAGACATAAAAAATAAACAGAAGACAAAAAAGAGATTGCCAAAAACCAAAAGATAAACTGAAATGAAGAGCTAAAAGATGGATAAAATCTACAATGTCCAACAAAAATGACTATAATCAAACCAAAAAAGGTGGCAGTGATAACTGCATGACCTATAGACACTAGAAGCTATATCCAGAAAGGATACAAATAACACAGTTAAATTACATATTTCTTTTTAGCAGCTCATGCAGCATGAGACTCAAGGGGCAAGGCTGCAGGTAGGATGCAACAGAATGGAAATATGTTCAAAAAATAAATAAATAAATAAAAAAAATAATAATTAAAAAAAAACAGAACATAGGAAAAATACCACAAGGGGATAACAGTACTACTGAGTGAAACATCAGGACAAGGTAACACAAGAAGATAGCGACATGAAACAAACAAGGTAAAACAAACAAACAAACAAACAAAACCAATTGGGCATAACAGCATGATAGAATGGTGATGGAATGGAATAAATATCAGGATAGATTGGTCATACAAGGCAGATGGGTGATACAGAACTATGGAAAGGTAAAATAACTTAAACAAAAGGACACAGTACATGGGGATAAAACAACAGGAGAGAAGGATGAGAACAGGATTAAGTATAACAGAGGAAGAATGAAGAAGGTGATATGAAAGATATGCCAGAAGGAACATCAGGTTACAACAGGACAATGAGGTGTAATGGGAGGAAGGGGGGAAGTGGTGACAATGTAACAGAAAGGTGTAACAGATGGAAAATCTGGTGAAACGATGGAATGAAGAGGTGTAACAGAAGGAAGGACTGGTGACAACACAATGGAGGGATGTATCCAAAGTAAGGGCTGATGACACAACAGATAGAGAGATGTAACAAAACAAAGAGACAAAGTGGTAACACAACAGGATAGAAGGAGGAGATGGTGATGGAGCAGGAGGGAGGGGTGACATGGCAGGACAGAGGGGTGCAACAGAAGGAAGGGCCAGTTACAACAGGACAGACAGGTGAATCAGAAGACCTAGTGACACAACTGGATGGAGGGGTGCAAAAGAAGTAACAGCTGGTGACACAGCAGGAAGTAGGAGTACAACAGAAGGAAGTACTAGTGAAACAACAGGACAGAGATGTGTAACAGACAAAAGAGATGGTGACAGCAGGAAGTAGGGTTGTAACAGAAGGAAGTACTAGTGAAACAACAGGACAGAGGTGTGTAACATGAAAGAGATGGTGACAGCAGGAAGTAGGGGTGTAATAGAAGGAAGGTCTGGTGACAGAAGTGGTGTGACAGTAACGGGGGAATGAAACTAGAAGACAGATGAGTGAAACAGCAGCCAGAGGGTTAAAACCGCATTACAGGGGCTAAAACAGGCATGCGTCGGATCATGCAGGGGTACCTCAGCAATGCTTAGGGTGGAGGAAGAGGAAGGGAGCCTCGCCTGAGTGGAAGGAAGGAGGGAGGGAAGGAAGGGAGAAAGAAGAGAAGCAATTAATCAGAGCAGCCAGCTAAGCCAAGACTGAGACAGACAGCGTCCCCTGCAGGCCTGAAGGACTAACTGACTGTACACAAGCCAAAGCAAAGTGGAGCAAAACACATTTAAACACATTCAAAACTAGGAACAACATATAAAAAATTCACAGTATGATAACCATCCAACAACCATGATATCACGGTTGTCAGTATCTTCCTACAATTTCACATTTAAAAATGAACAGTAAATGCAGCTACAGTGTGACGACTCAGTTATTCAGTCTAAAATGGCCTTGCTAAAACACTCACACAGTCTTCATCAGTTTGGGAACAATGTAGAACAAAGCTTTCTCTGACTTACACCTTTTTTCCATCAATATAGACAACTCTGATTTAAAATCTTACAGCATATTTAAGAGTGACATCACACATTCATGTCTTTAGTTATGTCATAATTTCTATATGATACAGCATAATGTTAACAGTATAAGATTTCTATACTATAGTACTCTGGTATATCATTACAGTTTTAATAGTAGAATAAACATGACAATTTGATATCCTTTCACTTGATTATCCACTGTAAGTAGCTAGTAAGCACACAAACACATTTACACACCAACAAGGTAAATCTAAAATATTAGACTTGAGAGACTCAATGATTCTTTTAATTAATCGGAAGATTATATCTGGATTGCCTAATATACTCTAACAATATAACTGAAAAGTACAGTGAATATAGCACTGGCTATATAATATTCAGTATTTGTACGAAATACTTCTATTTATAGAGATAACAGTATGTCATACAGTGTCAGAAACCACAATAGCAAATCTGTTTTTAGATGCTGAGGTGAATGAGTTATGATTTTGACCTGCAGGTTGTACCAAACTAAGAGCACAAAACTAAAAGGGCAACCTTCAGACTTGGTTGATCTACGTGGAGAAGGGAGACATTGTACTTTTTCAATTTAACTATCTGACTATTAAACTATCACTATACATTAGATCTAGGCTTCAGCAGGCTAATTCCCTGTATTAATAAATGAATAATGAATGAATATGAATGAAGTGTCATTTGCCAAAGTTGCCATACAACTCAAACAACAAACCGTCAAACTCCATTTCCCTCGATGGAGTGTTTTAGATCAGTCCTAATATAAGGCGGTAAAAGCGTAAAACACAGCCATGTTTCCAGTGTTTCCGAATGTTCCAAAAATGACCAGTGCAGCATTGTATTTCAGGATTTATTGTCTCTCTCAGTAGTTTTATGGCCGGTTGATTTATGGCACCGAAAGGGTAGTAAAGCGTGCTCCATTCCAGGAAGCTGTTTCTGCCTCTCTCTACACTTTAATACAGATGGCTTAGCATGCTCTTTTCTGCCATTTCCTCTGCAAACACAAAGTAGAGTCAACTCCATAATTATTGACAAAAAGATTGTATGAAAAACTTTTCAAATTTAACACTCAAATTACAGGAGAAACTATTATATATTATAAAACAATAAATATAATTATTATTCTAAAATAAATGCCAAAAGCCTGTCATTCTTGGATTTTGTTTCTTAATTGCTGTCAGTCCTAATAAACTATTGTTACCTCTGTTCATGTGCTATTCTCCAGCGATGTAAATATGAGGTTGCATGTGTGTAAAATCATCCATCACCACAGGAAAAACCGAACAGCTCTCAACACAAGGATCAGGTAATGTATAGATAGTACATTAACAACTAAAAGTCTGTTAATCATAATCAGAATATGTTGAACAGCTAATAATTTGACAGAAATGTTCAAAAAGCAACTGTTAAATGCTACTTTCATAAAAATAAACTGTTTCGAAGAACTGAAAGGAAGATGACCTTGCTGACACCATCACCCAAATTACAGCACCTGACCTTCGTGAAGCATCACTGAACTACAGTTTAACTCATGTGGGGTAGTCAGAAGGGACTAATGTAATTTTTTGGGCAATGAGCACCATCAGCAAATTTGGAGAAAAATGGTAATCTATAAAAGAAAAAGCACCTAAAAAGCACCACTCTAAAATACACTGCTGAAGCTGTGATATGTTGGGCTGTTTTGCAGCTAGAGAAAAAGGGGCTCTTGTGAGGATTGATGAATTTATAATTTCTATCAGGTACCACATACCTGGATATTTCAGCCAAAACCTGCCTTTAATTAGTCTTTCAACAAGACAATGACTCCCAAACATACGTGCATATGTTTCTAAATGAAAAAGAAATAGTTGTGGGGACACAAAATCGATGCTTCGCAAAGGCCATTTTTGAACCCTACTGAAACCTGTGGCCTGAAGTGAAGACGGCTACATGTGCAAGCGTAAGAATATGAAGGGACTTGGAATGTTTTACATGGAAGAAAGGAGTGCCAATTATTTTGATGCCTCTGTTTTGCAGAAAAACACACACTANAGTTCAAGAAATAAAAATATATTTCAAAATTAAAAAAAAAAAATTAGGGGGGTAGTTTGTAAATTGTTGCCATATGGAAACAATGTGCAGTAAAGGGTTAAAATAGAACTATATAGTGAGCCCATAGGTTTATGCTCAAAATATTCCTACATAATATCACCCTACACAAAATACTGTTAATTGCAGTTTGACTGGTAGTCCAAGCTGATAATCAGTTACACCACTACTCTTAGGTTTAATTTGAGATGAGGCAGTCTAGGTAGGCATATTAAGGACAGCTGTTTTCTAAAGTTTCTTATTTTGGACAAATCTGAAGACAGGAACACATCTATTCTTCGCAAAGCTCTAATTCAGTTCAGAAAACATGAAGGACAGAATGAAATCATTCTTCAGGATCCGAACTGGGAATAATTTATGGTTAATATGGTATTTCGTACATTGCAGTATCTGCCCTGATAGTCCTGTACTTCTGTTCAAGTATGAAAGCTATTTTATACCAAGGTGCTGTTCAAAAATCTGATCTCTGGTCTGTCTGAAAATTCTGGGCTCAGGTTAGCTCAGACCGTCCTGTGGGACCGTCCTGTGGGATGTATTCAGAGTCGATGCCTTAACACCAAAAATGTCATCAATATTTACCTGGGGAAAGTTACTCGTGTTCAGAGTCAGGTTATGCTTATGCTTTAGTTGATTTTCTGTGCTCCCCATTCAGATCATGCAAATCACCCACTGTACCTGTAGTTCACACCTCTGAGGTTGCCAGATCTTTCTTGAGTAGAAGTGTCCAAGACAGGTTTTTTTTTAAAAGCATCTAGACATGCTCCCAAGCACTCTCCTTTAAGCCAAAAAAATGGGGGATAGATTAAGTGAAGTGAAGTGACTTGTGGCCAAGTGTGGTGACCCATACTCAGAATTTATGCTCTGCATTTAACCCATCCAAGNATACTCAGAATTTGTGCTCTGCATTTAACCCATCCAAGTGCGCACACACACACACACACACACACACACACACACACTGGTCATTCACTCCCCCCCCTACAATCCCTGCCGGCCTGAGACTCGAATGCGTGACCTTCAGGTTACAAGTCTGACTCTCTAACCATTAGGCCACGACTGCCCCTAATCTGCCCCCTAAGGTGGCAGAAGCAGATAGTGTTTTCTTTCAAATGTAATACAATGTAAAAGCAAAAGACAAGTTAATATCTATCTATCCATCCATCCATCCATACACACACACACACACACACACACACACACACACACACTAAAATGATGAAAACGTTGCCAATAAAAAGATGCCAAGCACTGAAATCTAATAGTATATTGGCATTGCTGCATGAATGGTTAGGGGGAAATTTATAAATCTACCAGAAAAATTGTAAATAAACAAGTCACTCAAATCAAAACAATGCGAAAGAGAAGTAAGGAAACACTAAATTTAAAAATACATGAATGAATTGA
>CM074963.1:11265349-11278749 GCA_037577455.1 Pangasius macronema
AAACAAGTCACTCAAATCAAAACAATGCGAAAGAGAAGTAAGGAAACACTAAATTTAAAAATACATGAATGAATTGACATTAAGAACAAAATGGACAATAAATAGATGCAGCTATTATGACTCATTTTGTAAAGAACCACACACATGCACACACAGTGGCAGTGGTATGTAATATAAATGTGTAGTTTGGAAGGTATTTGTATTTATAACCCTGGCAAAATAACCATCTGAACACTGCTTAACTCACACATCAGAAGGAAACACACTAGGTTCACAGACTGAATGGCACTAGGATGTATATACCAACCTGAAGCCTGAATGTTCGTGACTCAGAGACTGTAAAACACCTGGACCAAAGAAGGCTAATCTGGATCGCAAGACCGACGGCTATGTCTGACCTACATGCAAAAATGACTCACACGCACCAATAACATCAGCCTCTTCAAAGCCGTTCCTGTTACAGATATCTCACACACGTCCAGTTCCTGTATAGATCACATTACAGGCTTATACAAGCAGTCTGTAGATGATAATTATGAAATGCTGTGCAGAAGTCCTGAGCGGTCATCACTGGCGCAAGTTGATAAGAGAACATCTAAAGATGGGGCAGTTATTAACATTTGTCATAACACCCTTTAAAGGATCTATTTTAGCCTGGAAATCATGGAATTAACAGCCTAGATAACAAGTAAATACTCTATACTTAGCTGTTTTGTGCAATCACGGATTTGTAATTTCAATCAAAATAAAACACCTTGCGACAAGAAAATAGTCATGATGTTGCAACAAGAAAATAGTTCTGATGATCTCACGAAGAAGACAGAACAAATGTACATGGCACATCTTGACTTTTGCAAAAATATCTTTAAAGGCCATCATAAAATCACCATAATTCAGAAGTGAACCATAAATGAGTAGGACGTTTGTAGCCCAGATCTGTAAAAATGCTTCAGAGCTTTTACACCACAGACACACTGACTGTAGAATCAGCTCGACCACTCACACGCAAGCTGTTCAGCTGGAACCGTCTCAAACAGTCGCTACCTTCTTCTGCTGAAACAAAACACTTATCACTCATTTACTGCACCAAATGTTACTCCCTGACATTTTAAACAGTTCAGGCCACGCTAGCATTTTGTTCAGGGTCTCAGAGACTCACTGCAGAGGTTTCCTCTGGAACTGCTGGCTAAACACCAGCAACTCGTAGCTTCATGAGTTTATTCACAGGTATGATGGTCCAGATACGGAAGTATTTCAATGGGTCAAACTTGAGCATGTGGAAAATATTGTAGCAGAGCTACGGCTTGGATTCTGTACAAGACTCTCAGTTGCAGCTTATCAAGTCACTGGCATTTACGTAAATTACGTAGCTGAAGGAAGCTCATCGGACAGACTAGTGACAGAAAGAGACATTTGGTCAGAAAGAGCAGAGTTTTCACAAACCTTCACATATTTCTTTCTTTTTTTAAAAAATTTATTTACCATTTCTGGTATGCTTAGAGTTAAGTTATCCATGAAACAAGATCTTTAAAAACCGAATAGACAGGGATGTGTGTGTTTATTCTCCGCTTCAACTTCAGAACAGATGTCCATGGCACTGGTTGAAAGTGGTAATGTGAAGTAAGAACAAGAACACAAGCCCTCCAATTGATTGCTCTTATTTATAGCCATGAACTGATCATTAATGGTTAAGCATTAAAAGTTAACTGTTGCCACTATTCAATCATCTTAGTTACTTATCCGGACCTTTGAAAGCAAAGCCAAAGATCTTCATAAATTTCCATTAAAGAGCCTCAGCTAGTGGAAATCTTTATACAGTAGTAATCAAATGCATTCGGATGTAAAAGAGAAATGCCTGGTTGGTGAATTATCTCAGATGGAAGGTGTTCTTCTACAAAATGGTGAATTTTAGTTAATCAACATTCTGGCCACCGATCATTTGGCCAATCACATCAACGCATTCTAATGCCAAGAAACACCAAAGCAGTTTGAGCCTTAGTTCTCAGTCTTTTATTAAAAATGATCAACAAGGCACTCCTAAGAGACTATAAAACTAAATGACAGATGAGTGCAAAAATCAGGACAAGATGAGGAAAGACAAATTTAACCAGAAACAAAATAAGATGATCAAATAGATAAAAAAATTGATATTATTGTGGTAAAAAAATTACATCAGTTACATCACCTTTTGTCTTTATAACTACCTTTGGCCCTTAGTGTTATTATATTTGTATATTATTTTTATAAATGTATATGAGAGTTCTTTTTTCCTTTAGAGAAACTCTTAAATTGAGGTACACTTCATTTCACTAACTAGAAATCATACGAGGATGCACATTTTTACACAACTGTAAATGAGACTGTTTTGTACAGACTCGACTTGTCTGGATTTGTATTTTTTTGCGCTCTCTCTGGAGTTAACCATTAAATATCATTTTAGAGTTTAGGAGCATTTTAAGGACTCTGAAAAAACACCTCATTACCTAAGAACTTAGTTATGGTGCCTTCAGGACAAACCCATAAGCACAACACAATGAAAAATGATGTATAGAGAGAAAAAGAACGAGAGAAAAATAGAAATGCTATAATCTGCCTTTACATAACACTCCATCCACCCTCTGCAGAAACCAAGTGGCAGCATGACATGCGCTCAAGCACATGTACACACACACACACACACACACACACGCACACACGCACACGCACGCACACGCACGCACATAAAATAGCATACAAACATGCATACCTATAGATAGAGAACAGAAGGCTAGGATCTTGTAGATTTTAATATGTATGAAGAGAAATTGTGCATGCGCGCACACAAACACATGCACACACAAACACATGCGCACACACACACACACACACACGGGAAAATGAACTCAGTGTGAGGAAATAATGGACTTACCATCTTCTACACCCGCAGAATGAGCTCAGTCACACACATGCATTCACTGTTACAGACAATCTGACAGAGTGTGTGAGAGAGGAAGAGAGAGAGTGGAGGGAGGAGAGAGGAGGAGAGTAGGGGCATAAGAATAGATGAAGATTGGACAGAAGCAGAGAAAGAGGGAGGAGGGAAAGAGAGAGAGAGAGAGAGAGGGGGAGTCTCGCTCTCTCCCTGTAATCTTCATCCATTCTTGTGCGCCATCTATTTCTCTCTCTCTCTCTCCAAGCGAGTGAGCAGATGAGTGATAGTAAGAAATAAAATGCAGTGAGAGAGTATAAGGGGAAAGGGAGAGATGGAATGTGCAATAAAACAACGAGAACACACACAAACACACAAAAACACACGCTGCTTACTCAACTACACAGCTCACTGAGAAAGTACTCATGTTAGAGTGTGACTGCATGCCTGCTAGCACTTGACACGCACACACACACGCGCACACACGCGCACACACACACACACACACACACACACACACACACACACACACACACACACACNCACACACACGCTCACACACACACACACACACACACACACACACACACACACACACACACACACACACACACACACACGCACGCATTCATCTTTGCACACTGCCAAAACAGAATTTGAATACTGGTGTAGTTTTTAGGATTGTAGAGATGGATGAAAAGAGGAATGGATGGATCGATGGGGGGAAGAATGGATGGATGGATGGATGGAAGAACTAATGGATGGATAAATGAAATGATGGAAGGATTAATGGGTGGAGAAAAGAATGGATGTATGGATGAGAGGATGGAAGGATGGATGGATGGATGGATGGATGGACAGATGAATGGATGGAACAATGGATGGATGAATAGTGGGATGAATGGGCATTTGGCTGGACTGATGGGTGAATGGATGGATTGTTAGATGGATGGAAGGATGGATGGACCATTAGAACATCACTAACCTGCCATACAGCTGCTCATCTCAATTACAATTGAAGACGATTCAATTCAGTTCTTTAATTTCCATTTTCCAATTTCCAAATGTATTTTCGTTACATTCATGACTTGACATCTTTCCCCTTATGAATGTCAAACAATTCTATATTCACAACAATTCCACATAAATCAATAGAACAAGTCGTGGTGTTATTTTTCACTCAGCTGTCTCTCTGATCAAGACATTCATATAGAACAATCTGATGCCATGTGAAACTGAACAGATGGAAAGAGGGGTATTTTATACTGATTTGTTTATATAAAAACTAATATGATGTCACACAGATGTAAGTGAACAAAAAAAGAGAAAGAACATACAATTTAATTACACTGGCTCTGCATTTGAAATTCAATGGAATTTTTTGTGATTGCATATTTTGCTTTGCAAGATCATCACTCTGCCACCTCCCTTTTCCAGATTATCTTTCCTCAACTCCATCCTCCAGTCCTACACTCATATCAGAATCAGTGATGGATGCAGGATGTGCATATTGGGTCATATTCAGAGTTGGGTTAAGTGTGTGTGATGAGGATTTACACTATATGACCAAAGGTTTGTGGACACCTGACCATCATGCTCATATATGGGGCTTCCTTAAACTGTTGCCACAAAGTTGGAAGCACACAGTTGTATAGGATGACCTGCACAAAACTCAACCCCACTGAACACCTCTGGGATGAACTTCAGGACGAACTTGAACTCCGACTGCACCCCAGACCTCCTGACCTCACTAATGCTCTTGTGGCTAAATGGACACAAATCCCCACAGCCGTGCTCCAAAGTCTAGTGGAAAGCCTTCCCAGAAGAGTGGAGGTTATTGCCGTAAAGAGACACTAAATATCGTTCAAAAAGCACGGAAGGGTGTGATAGTTAGGTGTCCACATACTTTTGGCCATATAGTGTGTGTAATATGAAAATTGTAGCATTGGTATTCAAACATCAGATGTCACAACATCCCAATAAGAGACGTTGCTTATCCTGAAGGCCGGAGTTTTTAAGGATAATATGATGGACTATACTTATTTATAAAAAAAAAAAAAAAAAAAAAAAAAAATTCATATTTGCGAGTGGAAAAATTTTTTTTAAGCGTTTATTCTTTCCAGGAATAAACGCTTACACTTAGCAAAAATATATGCCAATAGAACAAGACTATTTCAAGCTTAACATTAGTAAAAATATCGAGAAATAGGTTTAATGATCTTATATTATATTTGGTTTAGTGTAATTTTATAATTGGAAATACTAGATAAATGACTATTCAACACATTTTCACTTGCTAAGACGTCCTTTTCTGCAGTGTACTAAAACAAGTGAGCTGTAAACAGGTGAGTGTGTGCTTAGCTTATCTATTAAACTGTGGTCATGTTTTCTTTATTTCTACAAAATAAAGAATCAACACTGTCATAAAGTAGTCTAAGATTTCGTGATCTCGATTTAGTAGCCTGTAGCTTCATTATTTGTTATAATTTGAAATCTATTAACAATCATACTAAACGTTATTAATCAACTAAACTCAGGTTAGTGTGTTATAAATCCTGGTATTTATCTACCTAGACTCACATCAAATGATTTCACACACTTCACCCACTGATTGCATTATATGTAAGGATGAATATACATATACATACAGGCCAAAGATACATACAGGCCAAAATTTCAGACTATAGCACGCTGAAACAAGGAAAACCTTTGCGATTCTTTCAACAATTCAAAAATAAAACTTCTAAATATCCCAGAAACTGTTTTTGCCTGTCTGAGGTGTAAGAGTCGGGTTGTGGATACAGAGATGATGTGAGAGAGATGGGAACCTACAGTGTGAAGAAATTAGACAAAGAGAGAAAAATACGGCGAGAGAATAGAAGAAAGCACAGGTGTGTGTCTACAGACACGTTTCCTCTGCAGGGACCTTTCCTTTATTACAATCATTGTCAAATGCTGTATACTGAATGCAGTAAGTGTTCAAGATTCTTGACAAATTTATACTTGGTCACTGTCTGAAAACAATAAAATAGCAACATGAGAAATACAATGTAATAAACTCATACCACAGTAAAACATTTAGTCTTCTGGAAATTCATAAGACATTATATCTATAATAAATCATCATTATTTATGAAAATGCACTGCACTTCATGGGAAAGTCTATCATGCATAATGAATTGTTAATATAATGTATTAGTTATAATTAAATTAAATAAATAATAAAATTAAATAAATAATAAAATTAAATAAATAATTAAATTATCTAAATATATATAAATATATAAATATTAAATAAATAATTTTACTAACATGTTTTATGTTTAGTTATAAACACACTGAGGCCTGTCCTTCCTTCATCCTTCCTTCCTTCCTTCCTTCATCCTTCCTTCCTTCCTTCCTTCCTTCATCCTTCCTTCCTTCATTCTTCCTTCCTTCCTTCCTTCCTTCATCCTTCCTTTCTTCCTTCCTTCCTTCCTTCATCCTTCCTTCCTTCCTTCATCCTTCCTTCCTTCATCCTTCCTTTCTTCCTTCCTTCCTTCCTTCCTTCATCCTTCCTTTCTTCCTTCCTTCCTTCATCCTTCCTTCCTTCCTTCCTTCCTTCCTTCATCCTTCCTTCCTTCCTTCCTTCATCCTTCNACCCTTCTCTATACGTTCCTTCTTCCTTCCTACTTCCTTCCTTCCTTCATTTTTTTTTTTTTTCTTCCTTCCTTCCTTCCTTCCTTCCTTCATCCTTCTTCCTTCCTTCCTTCCATCCATCCATCCTTCATCCTTCATCCATCCATCCATCCATCCATCCATCCATCCTTCCTTCCTTCATCCTTCCTTCCTTCCTTCATCCTTCCTTCCTTCCTTCATCCTTCCTCCCTTCCTTCATCCTTCTTCCTTCCTTCCTTCCTTCATCCTTCTTCCTTCCTTCCTTCCTTCCTTCCTTCATCCTTCTTCCTTCCTTCCTTCCTTCCTTCTTCCTTCCTTCCTTCCTCCTTCTTCCTTCCTTCATCCTCCTTCCTTCCTTCCTTCCTTCCTTCCTTCTTCTTCCTTCCTTCCTTCCTTCCTTCCTTCATCTTTCTTCCTTCCTTCCTTCCTTCCATCCATCCATCCTTCATCCATCCATCCATCCATCCATCCATCCATCCTTCCTTCCTTCCTTCATCCTTCCTTCCTTCCTTCCTTCATCCTTCCTTCCTTCCTTTCATTTTCTACATTTCTAAAACTCACCATCTTTTCATGATATATTTATAACATGTCTAATAGACTGTAACAATTTATAGATTGTATTTTTGAGCTCTGTGTAAAGTGAGATATTTAAAAATGATCATTAAACCTACAGCAGTTACAATATTACATTTCACAATCTACATGTTAGCAATTCATAATGCACAGTAAACACTAATCCTTAATGCAATCATAAATTTCATGATAAATTTTCATAAATAATTATAACAATATTTATAGTGCCATTTTATACACACACATGGCCTTCACTATTTTTTGCAAGTAGGCTTTATCAAATTTCTGGCTTTTACATTTAGATTTTAAAATTTGCTTAAATTAGGCAGACCAGAAACCTCCTAATTTATTTATTTTAAAAAAAGCAATAAATAACAATTCAGGCTTAAGTTGCTGAAATGTCACTGTAATTTTGCCCCATGCTGAAAAGATAAATGTCATGCAGTTCTGCACTTCTTTCACTGGCAGCCCACGCTACAGCAGTCCTTTTTCCCCAGACATTAACACACAAGTTTGTAACTGCTCAGTGAGCACACACACACACACACATACAATCTCATATCTCTGAGCTTCGTAATAGACTGTACTGATCACGAACTCCACTTATCCAACTCTGAATGTAAAGCACTCAGAAGGGGAAATTCTGAACATTTTAGAAATACTAAAGCAGGCGATAAACAGTGCTTGGTAATAATGGACTTATCACACTGTATGAGATGGAGGAGAAAAAAATGTCCAAATTTTATAACAGACCGTGTGACGAAGATGATCCTTAACAGATGAATGCTCAAAGACGCAACAGTGCTCCCAAGTGGCGCAACAGAAAAATCCTTTGCCCTGTCATCTGGAGAGTTCGAATCCTGACGATGAAACAGCTATCTGTGGCCGGGAGTCCATGAGTCCAAGCTCTTTGGGTGGCAGGAATGGCATACTAGCTCATGTATGTGGAAGAGGGCAGACTTTCCTCCAAGTGCTCTTACACCATCCTGTGGCACTGCATGAGCAGCAGTTTGCACCTTGCACCTTCACTCTGCGCAGTTGATAGCGGTCATATTATCGGAGAGGGGTGAGTGGGAATTGGCCAAGGCCAGATTTGGGAGAAACTGGTGAGCACATCACATTATGTCTTCTAAGATCGCTGCTGTAAATTCACTACCAAAGAATTCTTTTATGAGGTGCGATTTTTGTCTGCGACAGCAACATTGGGCAGGAAATCAAAGTGTAAGGCTGACTTTAGAAAAAAATCTAGTGCTTGGAATAGAGATATTTAAAATATACTGTACATCACAAATAAGATTATAGTTTGTTGCTTGTTTACGTGAACTCGGCATTAACGGATTGTTACTGTGTTACTGTATAGTATCGTGCAGTTACTCTTCTACTATAAACTCCAAGCTTGGTGTAACATGAGACATGAACTAGCTTGTTTTATGCTTTAATGCACATTGCCTTTGGGAGGCTCTCACTTTCACGCCTATGCCTTTTGTTGTATATGACACATTAAAGAAGACTTCTTGCAGAATTTTAACTGCCATAACTTTTGTTCTGCCTCTTAAATGGCACTACTGCACCCCCTACTGGCGCAAAGTGTAGTTTAGCGTTGGCCCAAACAAACACCTTGTTCTTAGACTTCCTTGTCTGCACTAATGCCTGAACTCTTTACACAGCGTACATCATTTCAAAGCCTTGTGCCATGTGAATATCCCACTCCATGCATGTAAATAAAGATAAGTGACACGTTCTAAGTTTATTTGATTTCGTTATACGTACACGTTACAAAGAAATAAATGTACTCATTTGTGCATTATTAGCTCCCCACCTCCAATTCGATGTCGTTCACACTTAAATATGCAATAAGGCTTGCGTGTGTATCACAATATCTTCATGCGCGCTCATAAGATTTCTCCATACCGCACACATTACACACACCGAAGTGAAGTTAAAATAAGCGTATGCAACATTTCTTGGCTGAGAAAATGCAAACAAAAGCAGTGTTTATACGGGAATTTCACTTTGCTATATGTGTTTTTTTGCAACACCATTAAGAAAATAATGAGACAAAATCTGGTGTAAGATCTACTTAATGGTGGCGTCAAATCAGTGTTTCTTCCATAATACGGTATATTTCTGAGCGGAAATCACTTCAGCATTATTACTCAATGCAATCTAGCGGTTGGGGGGAATGCTGTATGACAGATATTTGTTATTTTATATATTATTCTTCCCCACGCACATGTGCATGATTACACAGTCAGAAATCAGAAGATGGAAACTTACAGAAGAACAATTCAGTCAATTCAGTTTACGTGGTTGATACTGGTGCACACTATGTGGTCTCTGTACTTATTATTGCATTTTTCGTAGTCTAAACTTTAGTAAAGGAGGTAAAGCAAAAGTCTTTCCTGACTACACTTGCACTCGTTTTTTTTTTTTTTGCTCTTGCTTCTGAGGTTCTCAAATTAGCAGGTATAAAGTTCACATAAATGAACAAAGCAAGCTGACAGCTCAGTGTACTCAATTTCACTCCACATGTGAGCGCCTCATCCTGTTATCCCTGACATCTTCAATGTGTCAAATGTCAAAACTGACTATCCAAGGAAATGTGGAGAAAACTCTCAACTGTTCTCATCCTTGTTTGCACACACATATATACACAAATGCATAAGCATCTTATGAAGGAGAGTGCGGAAGGAGGGGGCGTAAGCGGGGTGTGTGAGCAGTTGCAAGAGGCTGCAAAGCAGACGGCAAGTGGACAGGATGTGGTGGGAACAGAAAGCAGGAAGCGAGTGTGGATAGGAAGCGGGAAGTAAATGTGGCCGTGGCTTACCTTGGGTGTTGGGCAGGAGGCAGTGGAGAGGCGGGAGGTGGCTTGAGCTCGAGGAGACTCGGACGGCGTGGTGCTAAGAGATGCCGTGTCTCGAGGGAGGACCTGAACACCCCGTGAGATGATGGAGTCTGGAATCTGACACGCACACACACACACACACAAACAGTGAATATGAGGAAAAGGACTTACACTACATAGAATGTAGCTTTAATGACACAGTCTGAAGAACTTTTTTTATCAGATCATTTGTCTATCAGTCTGTTTATTAGTTAACTTTCCATCCATCTCATTTGTGCAAATTATAAAACCTAAATGGAAGAAAAATTTGCTAAAAAAAAATTGTGATGGAATCGTTTTTTTTTTTTTTTTAATTTATGATGACACATGGAGCTAGAATCATCTAATAAAATTACAAATTGAATATTGAGTTTTCTTTGTACATCCCCAATCTAAGATATATTCCCTTCCCCATCATCCACTAGATAGCACAAAGTAGAAAAGATATGAGATGGAAAGGATGAGGAAGAGAGAAAAATCGAAAAGGAAAAAAGATAGTTTATAGTCAATAATAAAAACAATAGCAATATCAGTGAAAAAATAGCTAATAATAATAATAATAATAATAAAAACAGCAATGACAACAATAATGATGAACATGGTTTAGTGTCCTTGAGTCAGAGATGTATAAATTTGCTATAAGATTCAAGATTCAAAGAATTTTATTAATCCCAGGGAGAAACTATTACTGTATACTAAACACAATACTATAGCATACTAAATGATTTAGTATATAGTATATAGTTTAGTAGTAATACTAAACTACTACTATAAACTAAATGTGCTATTGAATTCATTTTCTGCTATGTGTCAATATCCTCACTGGTGCATTTTGAACAAGTTTTAGCTCGCTTGTTGTAGTTTTAAATGAGTCTGTATTTGCTAAAAACTGAGGAATCAAGCTTCGATTTCTTCTACAACTATGTTTTCAGTGTGTCTGTCGAAATGCCTGTTTCCAAAGAACAATTTACAACATCCACCACACGTACACAAGTACTTTAAACTGGAAATAAACTACAGCACATAGGTGAAGGGAATGCTGATTGGCTGAGCATACCTGTCAATCTGTGGAAGGCGTGACGGTAAAATGATGATGTGGATGGAGATGGCCTGTTCACAGCAACAGTGGTAATGTAGATGCACACATTCACACACGCACACACACACACACACACACACACGTAGTGAAAAATAACACACATGCAGTAACACATAATGAGGATGAATTCAAGGAATAGAGCTGCTAAATGTATTTGTATTTAAAAGTGTTTTACAGACAAGCAGTATTAAAAATTACAGATACAGAAAATAAATAAATAAATAAAAAAAAGTTAATTAGAAAGAAGAATTACACATATGACTGGTCACGGAAATTGAACTGGTTTAATATAATGCCAATTACACAACACATTTCTTATGGAAAGTTGTTTATTTCTTAAACTGAAGCTCAGTAGGCTGAAAACAAGTGCAAATAATGCCAACTATCTTTTTTCTGAGTGTTATATATCATCTATATGATTAAGAATGTTAAGGTAGAGTAACTAGTTCGGGTTCTGCTGGTGGAAAGCTCAGAAAGAAAAAGACCTAATGGCTCGAATGAATGAATGATGAATGAATGAATGAATGAATGAATGAATGAATGAATGAATGAATGGATGAATGAATGAGAGGGGAGATGTTTTTTCAGTGTGGAAAGGATTGGAATTGGTGGATTATGTTTCTGGAGTACATCAGTGCTCAGATCATAAGCGGTAGATGGTACGGCTGGACAATATGATGGTATAATATCAACACCGTAATAAATTATGATAAAATACACTTTTCCTGAGATCTTTTTCCAAACATTTTAATAACAGTTACAAACTCTGATAGGAAGCAGCTGATTATTTTAAAACTTTAGTGATTTTCAGTTTTTCAGCTTTAAGTCATTTATTTCTGCAGACATTAATCCATCAGCTCTGCTCAGTGATTCAAAGGTTTTTGTATTTTTACTGTTAGCAAACTTAGAACAGATAACTTTATTGTAACTTTATCATAGAAATGTCTTGAAGCAAAGTGATGTGATTTTTTTTTTTAATTTTATATTACATTTTTTATTTAAGTCTCAAAAAAAAAAAAAAAAAACCCAGACAAATCCCGAACGGCTTTCTATTCCTATTCTTAGTCCTAGTTTCGAGGAAGTTGGAGAAGGTGCAGGAATATAATATTTTAAAAAATATAAGGCCGCTTACCTTGGCAGCGATAGAGGCGGCAGTGATGTGGGAGGAGGAGCTGTCCTCAGCCGAGGCCACGCCGCTGTCCTTCTTCTCCTCCTCTTCCTCCTCACACTGCACTCCTTTGTCTTCAGTCTGGCGGTGGGCGGGGCTCGAGGAAGGAGGTGGGGACAGTGGGGGCGGGGGTGAGGGCAGATCCTCCAGCTCATTGGCTGCTTCCTTCACCTTGACGACGGCCTCGCGCAGCAGGTCTATGGCGTGAGGAAGAGCAGGAAGGATGAACTGGAAACACTCCTGTGAGGGAAACAAAAATTGAAGATGTGATCAATTGAATGACGAGAAAAAGAGAAGAGGAGAAGGAATAGGAAGAGGAGAGGTGAAGATATGAAAAGAAAGGAGAGGAAAGAGGAGACAAGTGCGACTGTTTTGCTAGCAGTTTCCAAAAATTAAAGAGTTTAAAAGGACTAAAAATGTGTTGATTATTTGTTAATAACAGAAGAGATGACAACAGTCAAGAATGCAGTTCCAGTGTAGCTCTGCTTTATGCCATGCTCTTACCATGAAATGATTTCTTTTAATGCAGTCAAGCCAAACCTGCACTATCAAGTACCCAAAACAAACAAACAAACAAACAAACAAACAAACAAACAAAAAACACCTACACTGAAACCGCATTCATGACCGATGTCATCTCTTCTGTTAATAACAACAGGAAATCAAAGGAAGCCTCAGGACTGTCTGTTCTCTTTGGTCACTAATTTGCCTGAATCATATTGTTTCCAACCCAACAGCCATGTAGCATCTATAATTTATGGATTAATTATGGATTTTATGCACATTAAGGAAACGAGACATGACATTTATCAGCTCTTCTTCACTGTTGTGTTGATCAAACATCTTAATTAAATTACAAGCTGCTTGACTTAAAATAGCAGCAACCCTACCACCTCAGTACTGGAAAACAGAGTTAGTTTTCCCACAGCGCTCCTGAATCCGTGATTCTGATTGGTCAGAAGGGTATGATTAATTTTGCTCTGAAAGTAGTGACAGCTGTAATTTGTTCTAATAGACTTTTATTTATATAATAACAAATCACTCAAAGGGACTCGTACGGCAGACACGCTTCATAATCGAAAGCAAATAAAGCAGATCTATCTATCTATCT
>CM074963.1:11288978-11307333 GCA_037577455.1 Pangasius macronema
GTGTGTGTGTGTGTGTGTGTGTGCTGGAGGATTCATCACGACTCACACACATAGGGGGACACGACCACACCTCCCTCTGTCCTTCCTCTTTTCCTCTTGTTCTGTCTCCCTCCCTCTTTCTGTATCTCATTCTCTCTCTCCCACCTTCTTCTCTGTCCTTCTTTCGGTCTTGCCTTTTATCTCTTGCCCATCTCTCTCTGCCCATCTTCTCTCTTTCACCCTATTTTCTCTCTTCCATTTTCTTACAAACTTTGTCTTTTCTTTCTCTTTAACAATCTTTATCTTTCTTACATCTATAACCTATTTACTCTCTCCATTAATACTGCACTACCTCTTTCTCCATTCTTCTATTCTTCTCCCTTTTACTCTCAGACTCCCTACCTCTTTCTACTATCTCTCTCTCTCTTTGATATTAAACTCATGTCTGGCACCTGATCCTTCCTGACATATTTTTAGTGTTGTTCATTTGCAAAATTCACAAAACATGCTTTCACTAAATTCACTTGTGGGTATGAGAGAAAAATGCTACCTGACCACACCCACCCAATCCAAATCCCAGCATCCTTACACCCCCACAGTCAGTGTCTCATCCCCTCTGTCAGAGTGGAACAGTCGGAATTGATGCTTAAGCCTGATTAATGCGTGCTTCCAAACAACCTTCTGAAGCCTCTGGAAGGTCAGAAAAAGGGGGTGGCATAGCTGAAAAGTCACTATGGAAATGATTCATCTAAATGCACCACCCACCTTTTTAGCAACTGGCCAGTAGCGATGATTGAAACCGGCAGCTTCACCCTCTTTAGCAGCACTACTCAATTAGTACATCTACTGTCTATTTCAGACAGCAAGGTGGTAGCCAGTGTTGAGGACTAGCTAGCTACAAGGAATGCTTTTTTTTTCTTTTCTTTTTTAGATCAAGCATCTAACCTATTTTCAAAATAATGCAGCTTCTCCAGTGACAAAACTACTTTTTCCACCAAGTTCCTTTTTGTCTTTTCGCATAATCACTTCCTTACTATTTTTGAATCAAACAAACTGCTATGTGCAAACTGAGGAATCAGTCAGGAACTGAGTTCCATAATTCTAATTAGTGTACAGTGCACACTCGTGTGCGCCTCAGTACAAGCCTCTTGTTGTCTTAGTACGATGTCGATTTCTCCTACGTAAGAGAATCGTTACTTTTGTTCTGCTAACTTGGTCCATGGCTGTGTTTATCAAGGTTTCTGGTTTATCAAGGACACCCTTTTGTCTGGAACATATACAAACTGAAAAAGAAAATACTGTCGACATCCAGTAAGTTAAGGAAGCATTTAAAGGTGGAATTTTTGTTGTTGTTATTGCTGGTGATTACCTAGCTGGTTAAGTAACAAAGGTGATCAGGAGTGATAGGATTAAATGTTGAGTATTTTCTGTTGACTGAACATAATGAAACCGTGACTTATCAAAATAGTTAGCATCTCGGTTATACTTTATTACTCATTACTACTGTTCGTAATAATAAGTATAATATTGATTGATAAGTATAATGTACTGATGCTTGTAGCTTTCATCAAACTGGTGGTAACTCTTTTCCCCGATTTGCTGATGAATGCAATGATGCAGTATTTATATGAAACCTGCTCTACTACATGGCTGATGGAGCTGAACCTGCTGGGCTTCACTCCCTCTGTAACTGGACCCTGGACTTCCTGACTGAACAGACTGACAGATTGCTCTGTGCAGACGCAACACCTCCAGAACCGTCACCCCACAGGGTTGTGTGCTCGGCCCATTGCTGTTCACACTGATGATTCATGACAGCTCCAATTTCATCACCAAGTTTCTGGAAGAAATATTAGTCATGGGATTCATCAGTAACAATGATCAGACAGCATATAGAGCAGAGGTGGAACAGCTAGTGGACGAGTGTCAGCTCAAGAATCTTTCTTTTAATATTGACAGGACAAAGGAGGTGACTCTAGACTTTAGGAACTACTCCTCATTACTTATCCATGGCTCTCCAGTTGAGACGGTGCCAAACTGCAAGTTTCTAGGACTGCACGTCTGATGACTTCGTCTGGTCTCATAATCTCATGTCCCACTTCCTGCACCGACTGAAGAGAGCTAGACTCCCCCTCCCCATCCTTAGCACATTCTACAGAGGAGTCATTGAGAGTATCCTGACTAGCTGCATCACTGTCTGGGACGGCAATTGTAGTGTATCAGACTGCAAGACACTGCAGCAGATAGTGAAGTCAGCAGACATCATCATAGGGGTGTCTCTGCCTCCAATACAGGACATTTACCACAAGTGCCTTAGTAAAGCCACCAAGTATAGTGGCTGACACTTCCCACCCCTCCCATAATCTCTTTGTCTCTCTGCCATCTTGCAGAAGATAAAAAGTATCCAGACCAGGTCAAGCAGATTCCAGAACAGCTGTCAGGATCTTTAATAGCAAACTACCCCCCACCCACCATCTGGCCATTGCTATCCACAGAGGCCTCTCAGGTGTTTGTTCAGTCCTTTGTCATTTCAAGACTGGACTACTGCAACTCGCTCCTGGCAGGTCTGCCTCAGCGCACCTAATTCCACCTCTGCAACTAATCCAGAATGCAGCTGAATGACTTTTTTTTTTTTAAATCACCAAGTTCTTTCACATCACCCCATAGTGACACTCACTCCACTGGATTCCTGTAGTTTCCTGCATCAGATTTAAAACACTGATGCTTGCCTACAAGCCAAAAAACAGACCATAGCCCACCTACCTTAGAGCACTTATCAAACCCTGCTCCCTCCGAGGCTCTCTCCAAGCCTCTAGCACTGCTGGATTGAACCTGGATTGAACCCAGCATCTCTCAGGGCACAAAGAAGACATGTATCACAGCTCTTCTCTGTTCTGGCACCCAGGGGGTGGAATGAACTTCCACTGTCTGCCTGAACAGCTGAGTCACAGTCTGTCTTCAAATCAAAGCCTAAAGACCTACATCGTCACCAAGCACTTAAATTAGAACATTGTTATTTATTTATTTATTTATTAAATCCTTGTCTTGTGTTTTTCATATTAAGTAGGGTTTTAGACTGATTGTACCCTTTGTCTCTGACCTAGTGAACCTAGTGACTACATCAGGGGCAGACCTAGTGATGCATTTTTGACAGAGACTACAAAGCACTTCTGTACGCTCGGGATAAGGACATCTGCCAAATGCATTAAACGTAAATGGAAATGTCCCTCCGAATTCACAGGGCACAAAGCTCATCATCATACACTAGTCACTTTAACAAGTAGTCATCCCTTATGGTGAACTATTTATATACAGATGTAATTAGACAGGCCATTATGCACAAGAACAGCACAACAGACACTTTACTTATGGAAGGGAATGTTAAATTTGGACATTTCTTTCTATACTGCTAATTGATAAGACCTTACTCATCACATACCATTCCAGTCGCTATATTGCCGTATACTGTATGTACTCTGAGCTCCACACTGTTACAAAGGTTGTGCATATATTGTATGCTTTTTGTTACCTGAATCTACTTGCACAGCATTTATTTGTTGCCTTACATTTTGTTGTCCATTTGCATTGAGACTTTTACTTCTCCAGTGATTATCTTGTACTGCACTGTCATCACTTTCTATAACATATTGCATCAAGGCCTTGGAGAATGCGATTTCATTTTATACCACAGTGCAGTTGAATGCTTGAATCTGATTGGACGGAAGGTGTGCATTATCTTCGTATAACAGCACAGGTAATTTTGGCTTTAACATGAATGGTAGGTTAGTATTAATGCGCTCATTCGAATACATTATTGTTGCTGTAATAGCAGCTCATACACAGGGACTCGTACACATAGGCTCCATATAAACAAAGACTAATAATAAATGGATTTAAAAAATTTGTTTAACAAAGTAAAATCTATAACTGTTGATGTGGGGATGTTTTTTTAGAAGACATTTATTTAACATGTATGGAAGCGGTCTTGGTTGTAAGTGCTTTGTAACAGTCATGGTGCTTAGTGAAGTTTATCAGCACAGGTAAGTCTTCAGGTTTCTTGGTAAAGTGACAACCTGGTTTTTTTTTTGAGAGAGAGAGAGAGAGAGAGTGTGTGTGATCCAACTGAGCGAGCGAGACTGAAAGAGAAGGACAAAAGAGCAAGGCTGGTAAGTGAATGACTGATTATCGCAGCTATAACATAAGCGAAAACGGGAACTAACTTGTCTCTTGGATGTTCCATGACATTAAATCTAATTAGAAACTGATAAAATGCATGGTGTTTCAAACATTAATAAGTAATCGTTGGCAAATCGCTGTGGTATAAATGGAATAACACACTCCAGACCCTGCAGTTTTACAAAAAATAATGCTTTTTGGGGTGTAGTGGCACTCTGCTGGCGCGTTGTGCTGCATCACACCACCTCAGCCTGCACTATTTCCGTCTAACAGGATGGTCTGGAGTGTGTTATTCCTTACTTACTGAATATTTGTGCATGGCTAGAAGACAATAATGCTCAGAACCCATTTTGAATGTGTGTACCTTTAACAGGTGTTATTGGTTGAATATTTCATGGTATGATAACCTTCTTTAAAAATATCATTATATCTTGGTATTAATAGACCATTTAAAAACACACAAGTCGGTACTGAAAATTACAGGATACAGTTTTTATGAAAACTTTGTACAAAACAAAAAGGAAAGAAAAAGATCAAACCCCCGAATAGCTCTTCTTTCTGTGGGAAGAGATTTCTGGACATATAGTATAGCAGTTAACTAATACTGCAGGAGGAGATCTGTAGTATTAATGATCATGTGGGATAAGTTATTTCTGTATAAATCACAGAGAAAATTCCATGAATACTACATACACCTCATTTTAATACAATATTTGACCTTTATTATAAGCACTTGTATAGAGTTTGTATGGATCTCCCATCCAGACTGACATGTATATATTATATACATATTATAACATATATACAGTATATTTATAGAAGGTAACATATGGTATGATCTTTTCAGACAAACGCACATGCAATCCATGAAAAATGAGTGACATCACTGATTTGGACTGGACTATAATCCCAGCAGTACTCCAGTAATAATCGCATCATCCACCTCCCCATGTAAAGAGATTTAAAATCTCTTATACTGTCTGTATTTAACACTGTCATTGTAAGATGAAAGAGAGAGCGGCTGCGAGGAAAAACATCATGCTGAGAAAAAAAGAATGCATTTTAATCAGTATATTGAAAAAGTGAGAAGAATTTTTTTTAAAATACAAAATTAAGAGCCAAAATGTCTCCTTTTGGATGCTGAGTGTGGGTGTAGCTTTAACTGACATTATTATTAACGAGGCTAACATTAGGCTAACTTTCAGACCTACCTTGTTTGGTGTGGACCAATTAAACATTTTTAGTTTGGTCTGTTTTGACATTTTTGAACACTCCACCCAACCTCAGATGCACACCAAACAACTGAACCAGGGGTCTTGGTCCTCTTCCAAGTGAACTGTGGTTCAGTTAGTTACTAGTGAGAACCCAGTTTTATGATGGTCCACAACATGTAACACTGTATCACCATAGCAAAGTTTCATTTATCCATGGTTGATCTGAATGGACTGTGGTAGCTACCCGATCCACGCCCCCTGCCCCATTTGCGCCATCTGCAATAGCATCATCAGAGAGAATGATGCACACCAGCTGTTCCACAGGACCTGTGATGTTCAGTATATGAATCTGTGTGTTAATACCAAAAAATAAAGACCACCTCTCCCCACTGAACACAACGTATTTATGTCTAGCGCACACACAGATCAGCACACAAGCTGTTGTTTGCCTTTAAATGGCTAAAACAGATTTTAAATCACTTTTACCATCTCAATGAAAAATGTCTCAAGTTTCATGTTGTAAATGGGTCTAAAAGTAGGTCTGGAAGAGCATGTAGAAATGGCCATAAACTCTGGGTAATATTAGCACACTCTTAAATGTTCATTAAAAGTTATATTATTTTATCTTTTCATTCATATATAAATGCACTTGCTTGACCTGCAGAGACGACAAAAAAACAATTCTTAATGAGAACTAATAAAAAGTGTCTGTAAATGCACACCATGCCAAATTTCTGTCCAATCAAAAAGCACCAGTGCATGCAAACAGTCTGGTGCACCAACTAAATCAAATGATAAACATACAAAGCTACCAAAAAAAATGCTGGCTTAGATGTTAGCAAACAGAGAGTGTGAAAATAGTCTAAAAGTAAAACATGGTGCCTTAAATATTCCAGGGCGAGTTTTTTTTTTTTTGGCTTTGAATATGTGAATATCTTGAAAATTTGATTAAACAATGAAATTTGTTTTTGATGGATTTAGTGTATATGCAGCAGTTCTAAGAAATGGCTTCCTGAGTCAAGTTCCTTGGCAGTGGACTCAGACTTTTGGACCCAACTCTCTCTTCTCTGTGTGTGTGTGTGTGTGTGTGTGTGTGTGTTCACTCACAGGGAGGGGTCATGCACAAGGTCTTTGAGGTTGATGCCACTGCGGTCCTCTGCAAGGTTACGAAAACAGCTGTCACTCACTATAAGACAAAAGAGACATAATGCGTTAAAGTATTGATGTTACAGAGAGACAAAACCAGACAGGGATGAGATTTCTTTGAGCAGTGTGCTGTGCTGTGTTGTGTGCTAAAGGTAAAAATGATGCTCACTCAATGTTGTCACTTTAAACGCACAGTTATCTGATTTTCAGTGCTATGTTAGCAGTAGATTACCTTTCCCCTTTTTTTGTTTTAAAGCAAAAACATGTTGTATGGCCTGGAAAATACAGTACAGTCTGGTCTTTCCAAAAAAAAAAATCCTTATATAAACCAATCAAATATATTTAACCGTTGTCGCTGGATGATTTTGTCATCCATTTTCACAAATGTCTTAATTTACAGTCCACACAGTCTCACACCTCATACACACACACACACACACACACACACACACACACACACACACACACACACACACACACCAATAACCAATGACAGCTGAGCAGGTGTCGACCACATGAGTCACACTTACGCACACTGTCAAAGTAGAGGAAGCTAAAGAAAGAGACTGAGAGACACAGGGAAACAAAGTGTTAGAGAGAGAGAGAGAGAGAGAGAGAGAGAGAGAGAGAGAGAGAGAGGGAGGGAGGGAGGGAGGGAGGGAGAGCATATTACATGCTGAGCAGGTAGAATGAAACAGCTTAAAGAAAAGCAGAAATACATTTATGAAATATCACACCAGGGCTTTTTGAGAGAGAGAGAGAGAGAGAGAGAGAGAGAGAGAGAGAGAGAGAGAGAGAGAGAGAGAGAGAGAGAGAGATGCAGACTATGTCCAATCTCATGCAGATAAAGTCATAAGAAAAGGTACATTCGCAAATCCCTAAACTTACCGTGCAAAAACGTTATGAAGGTTGTGTAAATGGTTAAGAATTTGCAAATATCATCGCCTATATTGCTTTCCTCACTCAGTAACAAAGCCCTGCTGGAAAACACTGTACACTCAAAATACCAGTGACACCACATACCACTGAGTGGCAGGGTGGGCTTTCTCTTCCCTTCAATGGCCACGATTCCCCTTTTTCTGCCTCTCTTTTTCGTAAAGGCCTCTCTCATTCATAAGCAAAAGGCTGAAGTTGCCCATAGCCATAGGTTTGGGGTTTCTCCAAACAAGGAGTTTGCTGTTTCTCCAAAAGAAGGACCCATTAACCAGTAAACATAAAGCACACAACCACCAGATGGAATGCACTTGTGAATTTGAAGAAGGAGCAGTGAGTGACACTGGCTAACAGAAAGAAATTTCTTGTTCTCAGTACCTGCCAGTTTCAAATGTGAACCATTATAATTTCTGATGTGACACAAGAAGTGAGCCATTAATGCACTGCATACAGAGACTGCTACTGCAAGACTTTAAAAGATGGTGAGATTCATTTGTTTATTTCAAAGCAGTCAGGTCATCATTCACCTGTGTGCTTGTGGTCCCATTATAATGAGGCATTATGTATTGCACTTTATCATGCAGTAAGTATAGCAGCCAGCTAGCCAGTAATACAGTAGGCCTGATTCTTTAGGCTAGCTTTCTGATCATTTTGCTAACTAGTTTGGACAGCATGCGTTTAGTGATAAAACGCTTCCTGGTGTGCATTCTTGTCTGCTTACAGCCCCAGCAGAAACTGACAATAAACAGTAATGTTGAAGTGCACCACCTGATCACGCCCTCCAACAACTTGAGGATAGTTTGCAGCTGAGTAATCTTCAAATAATAATTACAATAATACATAAATAAATGCCAAAATCTTCTAAAGATGTAGTCAAAAAGTATGATGTGGTTTATTATCAGCTTCCATTTGATATTCTCTTTATTGGTTGCTATAGTTAGTTCGAAAGGTTACTCTGAATTTGAGTATCCGCTCCTCTGCACGGCCCTGGGTCGTTGTGGCTGTCAGCTGCAATACTAAGGACTGGGAGGCCACGCCTTTATGTTACCCCCTTTCAAAGGTTTCAAACAACTGATTATTATATCAAATGTACTTCATTCATTGTACTGCTGAGCTGAGTAATATATTCTCTTTAAAAATATACACCTCTAAGCCCTGGATGAATATGTGCATATACTGCTGATGGAATATGAATATTATGCTGGGTTAAAGTGTGTGTGTGTAAGATGACAGAAGCAGAGAGTTGCCCTAGTGTTGAAACACTGCATGCTGCATTAAAGGAACTGCAGTACCACTCGCCTCCTCTCTCTGTTAACTCCCTCAGCTAAAAATAACCCACACACTCCTCTTTAAAGAAGGCAGGAACCGCCATTAACCCAATCACCAGGCACCTTGCAGAACTGTGTGTGTCTGTGTGTGTGTGTCTGTGTGTGTGTGCGTGTGTATGCGAGGGGAATTCCTAACAATGCTCCTCTCAACAGCAGTAGTAATTGTTGAGAGCTTGGGAGTGCTGCAGTAGAGAGAGAGAGAGAGAGAGAGAGAGAGAGAGAGAGAGGGAGAGAGAGAGTGGCAGAAACATTCTTCAAAGGAATATTAATGTCGTCCTGTGCAGAAGCACTGCACACAACACAAAATGGTGAACAGGAGAGGAAGAGAACAAGAGAAGATGAACTGAACAAGAACAAACATGCTCTATAATCAGACACTTTCTTTAATCACCTAGTGTTATAATATCCAAACACTGTCTACAGCGTCCAAACACTACACAATTCCTGAACGTTTGGTCCAAACGCTGTCTCTAACGCCTAAACACTGCATAATCTCCAAACATTGTATAATTTCCAAACACCGTCTCTAATTCCTACACACACTCTATAATCACCAAACACTGTATGCAATGTATAAACACTCAATCTCCAAGCACTGTCTTTATCGACTAAACACGCTATAACATTTCCACACAGTCTACAATCTCTAAACATTCTCTACAATCTCTAAACACAGCCTCTAATGCCTAAACACTCTCTACAATCTTCAAACACTGGCGATTATAGAGAGTGTTCAGACATTAAAGACAGTGTTTGAGGATTATAGAGAAGGTTTAGACATTAGAGGCATTGTTGGGCGATTAAAGAGAGTGTTTAGACATTACATTTGTATTGAGTTGTTGAGTTGTTTGTCTCTAATATCACTCTCTATAATCTCTAAACACTGTCTGTAATGTTCAAACACCCTCTACAATCGACTTTACTTGTTGTCTGGACTGTTGTCACTGTATAACAGATGATGTAATGAATTAATTTCAACAGTTTCTGTGTTTTCTGATGTAACTGATAGCCTGACTATGTTCCTAGTTGGGGAAGTATTGGGGATATTCGCTAAATCTATCTTGCACACTTGGTCCGAATACTCAAGTCCACAATCAGGATCGACTCTGGACTTGTTTGGGGCAGTGGCTCAGTCACAGGTTTGCATTCACATAGAAGAATTCCTTTCCAAAACGTGGATTGAGCAATTCCATACATCACTTTTGTGCACGCAGGTTTGCAAAGTTTTCCTTTGGTAAGTCGCAAAGAAAGGGGCTGCATGGCATGTCCTCATGCAGGAACACCTGCAAACAAGGAGCTGGTATAAGAAGATTTTTAGCTATGTAGGCTAGCACGACATGCATTTTTTTTTGTGATGCTCTCAGTGCAAGCACCTGCACCTCAAAAGTGAGCAAATTACAGTGCTTCAGTCTGTTTTTATATATCAATAGCCATAACACTTCTTTCTCTGGCATCATGAAAGTAGAAACAGTCATGAAAAATTAAACAAAATCACATTACTCAGCATGTGGCAACAAGTTGCGGATAGCTTCTACACCTGATGCAGACTGTTCTGATGCTCTGCTGAAGCGAACCCCAGATCACAGTTTAAGAGGTGCTCTGGACTGCTCCTAGGCTTGAAAACAGCGTTCACATTTCACTAATTTCACCTAATTCACGGCTCAAATGGCCCTGAGCCCAGAAAAAAAAGAAAGTGTGAATACGACTTAAGATCCTCACAATTTAAAATAAGGTGGATATGTTACATAAAGTGTAGCTCTATATCTTAATGCTCGATTTGTTAAGAATGTTACATTTGCAAGCCAACTCACAGCAATTTCAAACAGAACATAGCAAAACCAAGCATAAAAAAACCCCAAAACTGAAGTCCCAAAGGTTTTAGTCCTCTTACACCAATTTGCCAACAATTACAATTTTTAAATTTACTAATGAAGGACAAATCATACTTCTGTGGAATGACTTTGAGACTAGTTAGTTCTCATCATCACTTACGTTACAGCAGCATATAAAGTTTATAAGACAATAAGACCACTCAGAAGCATGAATTCAATGGTGGTGTGGTATAATATACTATATACTCTACTGAGTTATACTTCTGGATGTCATGTATTTGATTTTTTATATTTTTTTATTTCAAATGTGACCCTATTGTGAGCTGAAATGGTATTTAGAGAATAGTGTTAATTAGATAAATGAAGGGTTTATCTGAAGGAGAATAAACACTGCATGTTGGCGTTGCTGCAGCTCACACTGGGCAGCGTAGCACAGAAACGCAGGTCTCGTCCAAGACGCATTCAGAGTGAGCACTTCACTAAGTGCCTTCCTGCTGCTTCTCCATCTGCACAGTAACAAGGACAAGATGGAGGATCCTGACCTTAGACACGACCCAGACTCTCTAGACACGTCCTCACGTGTGCACGCGCGCACACACACACATGCACACACGCACACGACGCATTAAATAGGTGTCTACTTCTCTTACACAGACTAGTTAAGCTCATGAGTGTAAGAATTCAGTTGGAGTGTGTTGCTCCACTTTAACAGACCTGATTCAGCTCGTACAGACTGTGTTAATGAGTACATGAGTTGAATTGGATGTGCTAGAGCAGGAAACGCTTTAACCTGTGCAATGCTGTGGTGCTCACTTTCAGATTCAAATCACTGTCAACATCATCATTATCACCACTACCACTACCACCACCACCACCATCATCATCATCATCATCATCATCATCATCATCATCATCTAAAGAATAGCAAGCCCAGGGTACAGTCAGTACGTATGTGCTTGTTAGCCAGACATTCCACAGCTGATGGAACGTCTTCATTTTATATCAGTTCTGTGTTGTGCGCTGTCCACTGATATGGTAGTGTGTGGTAGTGTGTGTGTGTGTGTGTGTGTGTGTAAGATAATGGTATGAGTGTATCAGGTGCAGCAATGTTGATCGATTTTTTTAAACACAGCTGCAGTTCACCAACCAAAAATCTCAATGCTGCTGTGTTCAGAAACCCAGATTGAGACTGATAAATGGGTAGAGGACAGTTAACACACCGAGTGTTAAAAAGATGAATTGAAAACCAAAACGATAGGCACATCTAATAAAGTAATAACTCCTCTCTGGTCAACCACTGAAATCTGGTGTCTATAACGGTCTGTTTCCATTGCAGCACAGACGAGGGCTGAGGAACTATGCAGAGCAAAGATGGGGTACAGTCAGTAATTTTATACCTAAAGACTGACATGTAATGGCCAATGTGTGTATATCCAAAGCAGATGGACTTATTCACTTGGCAAATTAGTGTAAATGGGATACAACTATTGAAAATAATAATAATAAAAAAAAGAACTTAATTGGCAAAAACTGGCAAAAATTAGCATTTGTTTTTACTTGAGTGAAATGGGTAAATATTGCACAAATAAAGCAAGTAAATCAAGCCTCTATTGTTCCTTTCTTTTGAGTAAATTTGACTGATTTGCTTCCTGCAACAAACTTGCAAAGCAACAACTGAGTTGAGCAAATGAACTTTAAGGAACTTGCTCAAGGGTCCAACAGTGACAGCTTAGCATTGCTGAGATTTCAACTCATAACCTTCTGATTACTAGTCCAAAGTCTTAACCACTGAGCCACCAACACCTTCAGTCTAAACCTGTAGACACCTGACCATCACACCGGTATGTGGTCCTTCCCCAAACCATTACCACATATAAGCATACTTTCTGTGAGTCTTCCCAGAAGAGGTTATTACTGCAGCAAAGAGAGGATTAAATCTGGAATGTGATGTTCAACAAGCACATATGGGTGTGATGGTCAGGTATCCACAAACCTTTGGCCATGTAGTATGACTGTATTAACCTGAAACTTGTTCTAAACTTACACGAAGAAAACAGAACACATTATTATTACTCACATGTAGCACTGCAGCAACCTCATGGTACTCTTCTGGTCATCATGCATAGATGTACGCAAGAGTCCAATCGTTCAAGTACACATTACTTGTTTTTTCTTGTTTTGTGAGCACTTGCAAAATAATTGTAAAGTTCAATGCTCACTTTGGGTTTTAGCCACATGTTTGTACACAACTTACTAAATTTATTCATGTAAAAATACATAATCATTTTTCCTTACTTCCTTACTTCCTTACTTACAATTATTATTAATTAACAGATTTGCCATATTTGAATTGTTGTTGAAGCGAAATTTCTTACACACCTTAAAAAAACAAACCTTTTTGCATCTGCATAATGAATTCTTAAATAAGGGGACACTCAGTGAAATGTTAACCTAATGTTTAATAACCAGTAAACCAATATTACACTGTGCGATTTCAGCAGTCTTTTAAGATTATTACCCGTTACGCAGAACAAGATGATCTGTTGGACATGGAGCTGCCATGCAGGAGGTGAAGAGGAAGGCCAAAGAGGAGGTATATGGAGGTAATATATGAGGAGATGAAGCTAGTGGGTGCAAGTGTTGAGGATGCAGAAGATAGGGATAGGTGGAGAGTGATGATTCGCTGTGGAGAGCCCTGAAGGGAAAAGCCAAAAGAAGAAGAAGACGCAGAACAAGATGATCCCAATAAAATCATGGCTAAAGAGAACAGGCTGTGTGATAATGTTGGATTATATGATGACGATCCCCTAACGATAGACCTGCGATTACATAAAGTTACTACATTCTGCTTACAACACCAGTTGGTGCGATCTGGACTGGTTCTGAAAACAGGCGCGCATAAACAGAAACTTTCTTCACAGTCAGCTTGAGGTAATGATGATATTTGGTTCTTTCTATCAACGCATTTCGTTTTCATTAGTAGCTGTCCTGGGTTTCGCATCATCCTACGCTGCTCTCCTTGTGGTGGCTTTTAGATGAGCATCGTAGCAGTGCTCACATACTTTCTATTTGATTTGAATCAAAAATATCTGACATTGCCAGAACTTTATCAGCTGTCCTTGTTCGCAATGGCACTAAATCGGCTAATTATGGGTCCTCCAATCTCAACTCATGATGAAGGAATTCCTTTATGATTTGCATTTTCTGTCTATAACAGAAAAATCAGGCAAAAAAATCATACTGTGAAAAGGCAGCTTTAAGTTTGTGAGCCCAAAAAAGTCTGTACACCCAAAAAAGGCTGAAATTAGACGTATCAAAGTGTTGCTTCCTCTCCTTTTAGCCAATCAGATGCAACATCATGAGGTGTTTGGTCTCCTATCTCCTGAATGTTTTGGGAATGAAGCATCCAGTAGCTTTGAGGTTACAGATTACCCCAACTTACCACTCTGCATCTTCTCTCTTTCTGTCAGAGAGAGGTAAAGGAGGATGAGGATGGTGTGAAGAGATACACAGTCTCACACACACACACACACACACACACACACACACACACACACACACAGCTTTTCCTTTAATCTGAGGCTCGGGTAAATTTCCAAATGAATAAAGGCTGCACGGTGCTGAGGGAAAATATAGTAACAGCAATAAAAGCAGATAAGCTGATCTAATATAAACCCGCCGTTTCTTAGCAACCCTGTTAATTCGGAGCGGAGAGGGAATGCAGCATCTATCAGCAAACACACACATACACGCACACACAAACCCACACACCATAGAAGCAGCTCTATTACACATGGACTCACAGGGAAAAACCCAGGATACTCGCACAGCACACACACTTGACCACAAAGACACCAATACTGTATGTTCGATCATACACGGATATACACACACAGGGCATGGACCCTGAGCTCTCTGTGTAGCACTAAACTAGCACCACTCTCTCTCTCTCTCTCTCTCTCTCTCTACAACCCAGGTGAGATTGATAATGAACATAATGTGTCAATAAAACTTAAAAAATTATCTTCCGTTTCAGTCTCATTTGATTCTGAAATCTTAAATGAAGGGCCCTTATTTAATGGGGTAGGTTGGCCGCACTTCACTCCCTGCTGCGGAGGAGCGGAAACCCAGAGGGAGCATGAGCTAGGCGTTGATAGAGTATAGCACAGGGGACAGAGTTTAGTATATACCAGTGCTGTCAAATCCTTTTAAACCTGGCAGAAGGTTTTTTAAAATTTACATTATTTNCTTTTTTACAAAGGTCATTGCCTCAAAGCAGCTTTACACAAACAAAAGTATAGTGAAGTGTGTGTGTGACGTCTCTGCCATCTTATTTCATTGTTGGTAGCCCAACATTATGTGTTTGTATCACATAAACCCCAAAATACGAAAAACATCTCACTTTCTTAAACTAAAGAATCACCAAGATCAATATTTTATCATTGTATTTCAATATTTCAGATTTGGTTTTTGTCATCACTGATATTTAGCTAGGTTCTACATTTCTGACCCGCCCATAACACCACACATTTATAGCAAATCCCACATGGTTTCCTATTAACTATATACCGCCACTCAGTAGGGAACTATGTGCCTATTGGAACACAATGAGATTCTGTGACAGAAATAAAGTTTCACTTCACGTAGTGTCAGTTGTCTAGTTACAGTACTGTGTAAAAGTCACATGCAAAGAAACGCTGTAGAGCAAAGATGCCTTCAAAAAATCTAATGTTTCTACATTTAAAAAAAAAATACTATAAAGGGCAGTAAAAAGTAATAAATGGGGAAAAAAGTCAATATTTGGTGCGACGACCCTTTGCCTAAAAAAAAAAAAAAAGAAAAAGAAATAGTAGTCTCGTCTCAGGGACAGTGTGTGCAGTTTAATAAGGAAATGAGCTGGAAGTGTTACTGAGCATCTCCACAGCTCTTCTGGAGACTTTGATTGTCGCTTTTGCTTCTAAAATTTGCAGCAAAACCCAGCAGCCTTCATTATGTTTTTTTGTCTGAGGTCATAATATGAGGTCTTAATACGCTCACATAATAATATAACATAATACGCTAACATAATAATATAACATAATACGCTAACATAGTAATAAAACATAATAATATAACATAATACGTTAACATAATAATATAACATAATAATATAACATAATACGCTGCTTTCTTTACTGACATACAAACATTTTTCTGTAACATTTAATTTAACATTAAACATTAAAAAAAACAAACAAACAAACAAAAAAAAGCCGACAAAAAAAACACGAGTGCCTAAGATTTTTGCACAGTACTGTACGTTTGTCAAAAATCCTAACATATTAAATATACGTTTAAAAAATTATCACATACCTTAAAATGTCCTTTATATCTGTTTAGAAAAATGAGTGTTGATGAACGTAATATTATTAAAAGTTGAGCACAGGATAGTTTGGTCTTATTTTTGGATATTTTGCTCTTAATATGTTTCATTATACAAACACGACTCTAAAGGGAACCCTGCTGGCTGTTGTACCGTGGAGGACATCTTGCATGGCTTGGGATCACTTGTCCTCTTAGAGGGAAGCTTCACTGCAGATCAATACAAAGTTCTCCTAATTGATCGTAATTGATTCTCTTCCAGGATGACTCCACCCATATCCTCAGGGCATAAGAGTTCACTGAATGGTTTGATGAAGATTAAAATACTGTAAATCATACTGACAGAAGGAATCTGTTTTACTGATGGACAGGGTGGAGGAGGGCTGGCGAATTATGCAGAGACATTCATTCAACCATTGCACACCCACCGAGTTACTTATATGGTATGTTTAATTTTAAATAAATTATCCAGTGATTGTAGGAGCAAGGTAGCATCTAATAGATTCCCTTTTTAATCTAGTTGCGAGGCATCAATGCAATTTCTTTTAGGATTTTCTAATAATCTATGTCATGATCTTACAGGCAGACACAGTAATCACAGACAAATCCCGAATCACTTCAACAACAAACAGGCTGAGATTGAAACCAGAAAACACCAGAGACATGAAGGACAAGAAGTAGGACGATAAAAAAAAAAAAAAAACAGCTTATAATACATGCACAACTTTGCAAGATGAAAGGACAAAAGACTAACAAAGGGGTACACACACACACACACACACACACACACACACACACACACACACACACACACACACAATTACATTTTGTATGGAAAATTCTTCCAAAACTGGAGAACTGAAGACTGGAAAAAGACCAGCTGATGATGTTAATCTTCGATTGTCCAGTTTCAATGAGCCCATGTCCATGACATCCTCAGATTCCTAGGTTCTACCTTCAAAGTTTTGAAATATGAAAACTGCCATAAAATTGTCATAAAATATATGAGCATATCAGGTTCTAATATGCACATCCAGGCCATGCAACACCAGATATCCAGGACAAGAGGATAGCCCATGGAAGATGTATGATGGAAACATTTTCCATCATACAATCTTTGTTCCACAAAATTGTCATTTCATTAAAAAAAAAATGCACAGAAGCAGCTGTTTATTTTTACTCTTATTCCAATACAGGGATTGTATTAATACGCTCTATACAAAATGGAAAATGTCTCCAAGAGGATAGCCCATGGAAGATGTATGATGGAGACATTTTCCATTTTGTATAGAGCATATAAATACAATAAACAGCTTCTTCTGTGCATTTTTTTTAATGAAATGACAATTTTGTGGAACAAATATTGGTTTTCAAAACAAACTTTCAGACTTTGGACACATCTGCACACCTAGAATAGTCTACGCTCTATGCTGGACATGACAGCTCTGCTTCCTCCTCCTCGACCAATCAGAGATATCATCATAGCATGTTTGGGCCCTTACCTCCTTACCAAGCTGCCTCCATTTTGTCTCGTGATGTCAGACATGCAGAACATCTGGATTATAATATTACCACTATTCCACTATTCAATATTTGAACAAGAGTTCAAAGCTCAAATACACTCTACCTGGCCATGAACTGGTGAGTTACATCAGACAGCTGTGAAATATTTACAGATGTGTTCACATGATTAAACTCCTATATGGTTGTCAGCTCAGTCTCATCTTTCCTTTTTTCCCCTCTTTCACTACAGCGCTGCTCCACTCCACTCATTTACCTGGCCTCCTTAGTGTCTTCTGAAGTTCTGAGCAGTTCCACTCCGTGCCTGCTCTTGTATTGATGTTTTATTAACACCTCCATGAATACTGGAGGAACGCTAACTAATGAAGCCACTGCAACTATGTTCCACCCACCACTCTGAGCTGAGGATTAGACAGGAAGAGCTCTCCTTCCATCCCACTCCTTTTCTGTTTGTCTGTTTTAATTTCTCTTTAACATATCCATCGCTGACATTTTCCTCACTGAAAACTCATATATATAGTCCCTTCCAAAAGTATTGGAACAGCCAGCTCTTTCGTTTTTGCTATACACTGAAGACATTAGGGTTTGAGATCAAAAGATGATCAGAATATGAGAAGATAGATCAGAATTTCAGCTTTTATTTCCTGATATTTATATCTAGGTGTAATATGGCACCTCTGGTGGTAGACTACCCAATTATTAGGTGAGCAGAAGTATATGAAAAGATGAAAAGTCTTAAAGTAAATTACACTTAATATTTGGTTGCATAACCCTTGCTTGCAATAACTGCATCAAACCCACAACCCACTGACATCACCAAACTGTTGCATTCTTCCTTTGTGATGCTTTTCCAGGGTTGTACCAG
>CM074963.1:11325771-11351413 GCA_037577455.1 Pangasius macronema
TACAGTACTATCACTATTGACTACAGTACTATCACTATTGTCTACAGTAATATCACTACTGTCTACAGTACTATCACGATTGGCTACAGTACCATCACTATTGGCTACAGTACCATCACTATTGTCTACAGTACTGTCACTATTGGCTACAGTAATATCACTATTGGCTACAGTAATATCACTATTGGCTACTGGCCAATAATCTGAGCTCTTATATGGGTATGGAATTGATCATAAAAAAAAAAAAATGGGATGTAGTTCTTAGAGTTGAGGGTTGTCAGCTGCCTAAAAGTCTTGTACACAAAACCCTCTTTGAAAAAGAAACAAACTGTTGTAGGATTTTAATTTAAGGGTTCTCTCAGAGGGACAAGATGAAGAAGCATCCTTTTCTAAGTGCGCAGTAGTCAAATGAACCTAAAAGTACATGTCGTGCTGGGAACACAGGCAAGACCGAGCATGTCTCAAGGCGTTTGCCGTTCTCAAATCAGTCCTCTTTGATGGCACGGAGCTGATACGTTATTCTGATTACATCTACAACTGCATTGGGACAGACATTATCTCAAGAGATAAATATTCCTACCTACTCCCTAATTCTACAACAATAACATAATGAATATCTGATTATCAGGACATGTATACCTGCAAGGCTTCATCTCCTAGCATTTGAGTTGCAGCTTAACACTGGCCATGTACATGATATTAGTACTGAATAACAACAGTTAACAGAAAGTATATACATGTACTATATTTTAGGTTTGGACAAATAATAAATTCTTTAGTTAGCCCACCAGGCGAGTGCAAGCTCCAGGGTGCTGCTCAGTCCTAGGTTTTGGTCAAAACCTAATTGAGCAGGCTAAAAACTGGTAGCTTATATAATGTAATATAGCTAGTTAGTAGCTAGCAGGAATGTAACAATACAACATACGAAAAGTACATTCAACAGGCGATATAATAAAGATTTAGACTTTATCATAAAATACTGCTTACATTACAGGAGGTGTAATAATAATTTAATCTTAATCAAACCCACAGTCCCTCCTTTGAAAAAGTAGCTTCTTCTATCTCCACCTCAAACCAGGACAGGCTATGGAGGTTTAAAAAAAAAAAAGAAAAAAAAAGAAAAACAATCGACTGAAACAATGAGCTGTAATGATCAAATGTGTGTACAATACACCAGTCGTGGCCTAATGGTCTGAGAGTCGGACTTGTAACCCGAAGGTGAACCTGAAGGTGGTGGATTCGAGTCTCGGGTCCGGCAGGGATTGTAGGTGGGGGAGTGAATGACCAGCGCTCTCTGCCACCCTCAATACNGTGTGTGTTCACGGGTGTGTGTGCACTTGGATGGGTTAAATGCAGAGCACAAATTCCGAGTATGGGTCACCACACTTCGCCACAAATCACTTCACTCACTAATAAATGTGAACACGTGAATCTGGAGTCATTTGGGCAGGTGTCTTGAACCCTCTAATATTAGAGTGACACTTCCTGAAAGCCCCGTCCCCTTCTCCTCATCTCATTTGCTCTCAACTTGAATTTTGTGGGATCCCCTTACTTTCTGTTATGGTAAATGAATTTATTTTCTTTCCCATTAGGATGAAACAGAATCTATTAGTGTATGTTCGACTTAGCTAAAAGCTGTACATTTAATTACATTAGTTAACTATATTTATTAGGGGTGGCACTGAAAGATTTTGGAAAAACACGGTACGTTCATCTGAAACATATAACGGACAAAAATTTCTAGAACGATTAAATAGTCCTACACCAAATCTAATGAATTACAAATAATCTTAATGGTGATGAAATCCACCGTCGAGCTATTTTTTTGCTAATGCAGACAAACAGCGCTGCATAATACTCTCTCCCCTACTTATTCCTTAAACCTGAAATGCTGGAAATGCTCATTTTCCCGTCTTTTTTTAGGCTTCAGTTCTGAACGATTACATTTATTTAAAAAAAATAAAAAATTGTGGGCAGAGAGAGAGAGTGAGAGAGAGAGAGAGAGAGAGAGAAATCAATAACAAGTCTAGTGTGAAGTGGATATTGTTTCTTTAAATTCAACAATCTTTATCAGTACCTCACAAGCAGCTACACTATGGCACTAAAAGCATGTATGAAGTAAAGAGGAGTGTTTTAGAAAGAGGTCCACAGAGACTCGGCTAACTCTAAGAAACACCTCTCGCACTAATCTCATCCACACCACTCGGATGTAGTAAGTGGGTGTGTGTAGTGAGTCATGGTATAGCAAAGTCATGCTATTATCAAGTGATAAGAGTGGCTCTTTAGTAAACATTCATACATGGGTAGTCTGTAGGGGCGTCCAAATAGGGGAGCTTGACCGAGTACAGCTTCTTGATTCTGAGTGCAGAATAAAACTAACAGAGAGATAGGATAATATAGTACGACAGATTAGAATGTTATAAATGACAGAAAATCACCGCAGTTTTTTTTGCATCTTTTCCCATCTTTATCTGTGTAGCTAGCTAACACTAGCAGAAACGCTAGACTACAAGGCTACTCTATGCTAAAGAAATGACACTCCCGTGTTAATGATATTGTTATTAAATGACACTCCTGTGTTAATGATATTGTTATTAAATGACACTCCTGTGTTAATGAAATATCACCCACATAAAAATGTCAATCGAACACGACAGACCAAGCACAGCAATGCTTCTCAGAGAAGATTAGTTTTTATTGAAGCACTGCTTAAAATGAATGGATATTCACAGAGAATTAACATCTTCACCTCAAAAGAATCAGAAATCACCGTTCGATTCAATCAAAAGAGTAAAATAAGTTATAATTCATACGACATACCCTTGAGTTAAGAAAATGTGTACTAGTTTGATCATGTGGCCATTAGACTGTTGACACACACACACACACACACACACACACACACACACACACACACACACACACACACAGTTTCTATGTACATCATTCCACTTGAACCAAGTTCACTAAAAATCACACTGTCCCACAAATTCCTTTTAATATCACTGAACCCATAGGTGTGTGTATGCACTCAGCGGAGCCGAGCGCAGGAGTGTGTGTCACGGCCCTGCATGCCTCCAAGCATCTGATCCCCCTATCCACCACTCCATTAGGGCAGTTATTAAAGCGGCCCTGTGACAAAGTCCACAGATTAAAGGAGAATGAATGAGATTAAACAGAGTCTCCTCTACAATCACGTTTACCTGAGCAAGGCTCACTATCAGGATAGAAACAGGGAAGAAACCACACACACACACACACACACACACACACACACACACACAAAATTCAAACGTCAAGCCTACAGATTTTATGGAAATTACGTTAAAGAGGAACCATCTGGGATTCCCAGGGAAAAGAGTGGTAAAAAAAATTAACAAGTTTTTATGTTCTGCTGAAATAACAAGCTTTCTGCAGTGATGTTAAACACTCACTGCTTAGTATATATGCCCAGTGTATGCCCAAAAAAAAAAATATATATATATATATAAACAATGATTTTCTCCCTAGCCATAGCCTAGTCTTAGCCATATCCCATATCAGTTAGGCCTATCTTACAACAGGGAACAACCCAGGAGGGAGAAGGCTAACATGTCCTTCCTCTGACATACATGCAGCCAGTGAATTGCTACTCATGCTGCATCACAAGCCACTATCCCCCCCTTCCACCTGCATGAGCTCACAGAGCGCTGTGATTGATAAGGAGAGAGAGTATGCCATTCCTTCCCTCCAGACAGCACGGCCAATTCTGCTCGCTTGTATCCCTGTGATAGCTGCAGCATCATCAGGATTTGAACTCGCGATCCCTGGATGATCAGACCAACACTTTTCTACTGCGCTGCACAGGAGCCCCAGATTTATTTTAAGGCAAATCTTACCCCTAGCGAGTTCAAAACAAATTAAAACCATGGTACAAACGTAAATTTATAAAATACACCACAGAAAAAAAATACTTTTATGCATTGCAGTATGCCTATAGTTCAAACATTCAAAATTAATATTCAAATACTTGTATTCAAATCAGTCATTCGGTCACTTGACAATGACTGAGCCAGAGGCAACAGAGGCAAGGAAGATGCCCCTGAGATGATATGAAGTAGAAACCCTGAGAGGAACCAGATCTTCTCGGTGACACCAGATAGTGGGATTATAAATGATTACTATAAAGTCAAACAGTAGTAAGAGTGCTGAAAGGATGTTCAGAATGAGCACATTATGAAGAGAGTCCTGGGATGAGTACAGGACAGTCTTTATGATTACAGCAGCTAGAAACATACAGCATACTGAAGAACGGGAGACTTCAACTGTTTTTGGGAAGAGAAAATCTTTAGCGTAGTCACAACAGCAGAAGGTGAGTCACAAGTCAAGAAGCTCCAAGCAGAAGTAGGGCATCAGGATATAGGAGTATTTTTACGTTGGATGAAACCAAAGACACGCTTGCCATGTCATATTTATTTGAAAAGCGTATTGATATGCTGACTTTTTTCTGTGTGTGTGTAAAAACAGGTGAACAGAGATCTTACCCACAGCTCAGGTACATATGTAAGGAATTTCCCCACGAACACATCCTACAAAATAGTGAAGTGATTTACCATATGACACACTGACCCGTGAGTCATGAGGTCTCTCTCTCATTAAGATGCACAACGTCTTCTCTTACAACAGCGGAGAAGTGGAGGTACTTTGAAAGTGTGCCTAATAAAAATATGATTATCTAGAATGTCTATATACACAACAATGTATATAACAAGAAGGATGAATGTAATAAATGAAGAAATGATAAATGAGCTATATAAAGTAATGATAAATGAGCTAAATGCAGTAAATGAGGCTTTGGCTCTGACAGCGGGCTAAAATTAGCTGCTGTGTGAAGCTGGAGCCGATTCATGTGTGCTTTGATGTACATGTGAGCGTGGAGGCCGCCTACGCAATCCTCATCCAGCCTGCGCTGCTACAGCTAAGAGAAAAAAAGCGAGAGAGAGAGAGAGAGAGAGAGAGAGAGAGAGAGAGAGAGAGAGAGAGAGAGAGAGATGCATGCTGTCTGCTGCAGAGGCAAGCATGCTCATTGACCATTCAGTCCCCATCCATCCATCCATCCATCCATTGGCAGAAGCACATTTATGGCTGTGGTCAGTACAAAGGACTATAAGAACACTGTGTGTGTAATCTGCACACTGTGACCCACAACGTCCCCAATCCACCTGCCTGTGTGTCTTACAGCAGCTCTGCTAGGTGACAGGAACATGGCTGCAGCCCCGTTTTATCATGCCCGGCTTTGGCTGGTTTTTAGGTCAGCGTTCACAAAGTTGACAGAGCTAAAAAAGAAAAGCAGGTGTGTTTGGGAGTGTGTCATCTGATACAAAAACACTCTAGGAGCCAAGAACACGGACAACACTACAGCCACGACGAGATATGCACAGAGCTCTCGCTTAAGCTCTTCTGAATCTGAGCACGAATGGAGAAAACACACAGTGAGCCCTGCCTCTGTACAGCCTGACAGATGTGTGTGCGTATACGTGTGTGTGTGTGTGTGTTTGAGAGAGAGAGAGAGAGAGAGAGAGAGAGAGAGAGAGAGAGAGAGAGACACACACACACACACACACACACACACACNGGCTGGAGATTTCTAAAAGGTCAGATGATTATGGGTGCAGTGGTTTTGTGTTTGAGGAACAAATATATTCCACGCATGCCTCTGCTCAACTCAATGAGCTTTTTCAGTGATTATAAACCGCACACACGCAACGCCACACTCGCAGCTAGGCATGTGCCAACATAAAATTTTTAGATGACAGTAATTGCTTAAGCACTTATCATAGATTAGGATCATCATGATGATGTTTTAAAGAAAATGACTGCATGTTTATCTGCTCTCAACGTGTAGAATTCGAACAGCAAAGGAGCATCAGCATTCAATAGATCAATTATTAATTATCATAATATTATTGGCTTTTTACGAAACTGATAGAGAAACAACCCACTATTTTTCATACACGTACTTTTTATTGGCTTGATACTATTTTGTCAAATCATTGTGTTGTTCATCTGCATTATGCAGCCCTACTATTGAGTGTCTGATTGGAGCTGTGAAGGACACCGTCCATGCAGCCTTTAAATCAGGTTATTATCATTTACAAAAAAAGGTAATAAACCTGTTAATGAACTGAATAATGGATTAAAAGTAGGTTAAAAAATTACAATTAAATGACAAACTGAAATACTATGTCACAACCTAACAAATTAAAAAAAAGGAATAATTTCCATTTTCGTTTTTAAGATTTTTAAGTTTTTTTTGTTTTTTTTTTTAGTTTAGTTCAGTGTGGAGAATGGTGGCTGTCAGGAACGGAGTAAATCTGCTCTGGTAATCCTGACATGATAACACTAAAAAGACCAAGAGTCAGGTGTAAGTAGCTGGTGAATAAGCTGGGGAAATTCATGAATAATGAAAAGCGCCTGCGACTTCATCCAATCACAGAGCGGGTATTGTAAATCCTGCAAATTATAATTGCAAAAATAGCAAAAGAAGAATAACAGTCATGTGGTGTTTTGTCCATGAGGTGGCAAATTGTTCCCAGGCCACATCAGTGTTTGTGTGAGCCTCTGAAGGGCCATGATGTAAAGATATAAAAAGTTTTTTTTTCTGTGTATTATCTATTCTCTGAAAGTAGAATAAGACATCTCTAATAACAAAATTAATACACACACACAATCAATCAATCAATCAATATATATATATATATATATATATATATATATATATATATATATATATACACACATACATATACATACATACATACATACATATACACACATACATACATACATGCCCATATACACACACACACACACACACATATATACACACACACACATGTATGTATTACATACATATTACATATACATACATACATATACATACATATATATATATATATATACACAGAGAGAGAGAGAGAGAGAGAGAGAGAGAGAGAGAATATAAGTGTGTGTATATATATGGGCATGTATGTATATAGTGTGTGTCCCTCCTTACATTTTTTATTTAGATATTCAAAAGTACTTCTTACATTTTCCCAGAGGTCTCCTCTTCTCTTATCCAGCCAATGCGTGTTCACTATGTCTATACAATGCTGTACATCATGAGAATGGGATCCTAAGCATTTTATTTGCATTTCAGTTAAAAGCATCCAATCAACGCAGGGAAAATGGTCAAGATTCATGTCACTTCATCATCTGCAGTGATTCTCTATGGTGCTTAAACAGTATCATTAATCGAGAGCGTGAGGCTGGGTGACCCGAGCATATGGAACAGGGTTAGCGAGCATGCTTATTAACAGAGAGCATGAGGTGCTGAGAATGGTGATCACACACAACACTCAACAGTGACACACACACACACACACACACACACACACACACACACTGCTTACCTGACGATGTAAGAAGAGTGCTAAGTTCGACTTAAAACTCTGAAACCCCACCCTTATTCTAGGTACAGGGATGATTGTAATCGCTGATTTTACTAAAACTAAATGTTAGAAATCAAAATGATTGAAATCAAAAATACAGATTCAAATATATTGAAATGAAGGGCTTTTTTAAGGGATCTTGTGCTGTCTTGTGCTGATAGGACATTATATCTCAGGAGGGCAAACACTGCCCAAACATGCTGCCTACCCAGGAAGGCTCCTTCCAAATGAAATCCTCTTTGGAAGCATCTGGGATAACAATTGTGTGTGACGAATGTCATGATGTATGGCAGAACAGATTTGCTGGTGCATACCTACTTGTGCCACAGTGTTACTCCATCTTATGCTGAAACACAGCAGGTATATGATGATATGAAGTCTAATACTGCTTTTGAAATACAGGATTACTACACATCTTACAAAACACTTGAGGCAGATCCTCCATCTGCTTGTTTCTCATTGATGTGACATGCATTTCCCACATCTCTCTCACACACACACACACACACACACACACACACACACACACACACACACACACACACACACACACACACAATTTCATTTCTGCATCCAGGATGACCACATCCATCCGCCAAAGACTGAGCGACACTCTCGCTCGTCGAGCCGCTGCATACACGTCAGGCTCCGAAAACCAATTGGACTGAGAGTTGCCATGCCAACCAAAGCTCCCTTCAGTCCCGGAGAAAAGTGCGTGTCGCATCACGTGACCCTGCGGCCATTGGGGAAGATAGAAAGGGAGGTGGAGACTCAAAGCCGCAGCCTTTCGTGGGCTCATGGCTTTTATTGTATGACTCGGATGGCACAGTCATAGCACAGATCACTCATATCCTTGGTTACAAATGGTTATCAAGAGGTTAGACTCGATCTTGTCCAAGTTGGTGGGGATGATACATTCTGCATGACTGATATTTTCTGACAGTTATTTAAAAAAAAAAAAATTATTATAACATTATTATTTCTATACTACGAGCTCATTCACCAAGACTTGTATGCCATACTCACATAATATGAGCCTAATAATAAACAAATTGAAAAATGTGGTGTTATTTAAAGCCTAATTATTGATCCTCTGTGAGCAGACACTGATTTAATATTTATGGAAGGAGTCTCCAGTGTCAATATAGTTCCAATCACATGGCAGTCTTCAGGACACAGGACTTTGCACTCTCTTTCGATAACATGACAAGTTGTGTTTTTTTTTTTTTGTCTTATTAACTTCAAGAGAGATTCGAAGAGAAACTAGTGAGGAGACTATTGTCTATAACTGCTATAATGTCACAGCTAACAGGAACTAACTTGTTTCATGGAAGACAACATTTAACTGTAAACTTAACTTATTGAACATCACATGCTCGTTTTGGATTTTTACACAGGGTATGACCATCAAATGAAAAGGAACTACGCTTTTTCCGTCTGCTGTTCTCATAACCTAGCAAAAACGGTTGAACAATTTAAGTTCTTTTCTTCTGTCTCACAAACTGAACTGTTTTGTCGTTACTGTAGCAAAAGCTTTGAAGCTGATCTAACCCTCACTGCAGTTGAGCCAGGCGCTCTTCCTGAAACCATGGTTAATCTATCTGCATGTAAATTTTATAGGCGCGGCTTTTAGACACTTGGCGGTAATGGCAATGAATTCAGAAAGCGAGCAGCTTAACTTTCTACAAAATACAATTTTAAATAAATCAGTAACAAAACAAACACACAACAATTCACAGTATTTATGAGTAAACAGGCTAAAAGTTTACATTTAAAAAATTAGCAATTCGATCCAGTTTAAAGAAACGCTATGAAGCATTAAACCAAATATAATTTTTAAATAACATCATTTAAGAACCTTATTATTAATAATAATAATAATAATAATAATAATAATAATAATAATAATAATACTCACAGCACTAGATCTGTCGATATAATTGTGCCAGGAAGCTATTTTAATTCATTATCAAAGGGACATTTTAAATTGGTTTAAATTCAAACCCACTTACGTCAGTTCACAGTGATGTGCTCTATACTCACAATAAACATCAATTAATTCTACTGTAGAATTTTAAAGTAATTGCTCTTCAAAGTCACAAAATCTGTCAAGTTTATAGTGGATTAAAATAGCCTACTGGCACAATTATACTGACAGATCATGTGACTGTGTTTTTGGTTTTCCCTGTTGGGGTTTTGGTTTGTTGAAGGGTTTTGCAAAAATTGCTGTGGTACAAGAGGAATGAAACACTTTGGGGTCGTAATAGTGACTCTGCTTTGCACTGGGTGACATTACACCACCGCATCAGTGATATAACAGCACACCCATCATATATTATTCTTTACATAACTATGCTGCTAGCAGGACAAGTAACATGGAAGATTATGGGGAGGTCTGACACCCCCTGATTAATACCATATCCTCCTGAAAGAGAGGAAATATAAAAGGGGTTTGGGGTCTTCCAAAAAAAAAAAAAATCACACATACTAAGTATTTTAAATAGTAAACCAAAAAAAATCTCCAGCCATGCTGAAAAGACGTGCTTAAATTACTTAAATTAGGACGTAGCATTTGTTACCTTAGCAGATCTCAGGAGCATAAATGCTGCCTACATCAGTGGCCATCTTCCAAATGGAATGAAGGGGTAATGACAATATTTGAAATTATCCATGATAACAATATTGTGACATTGAATAACTGATTATTAGCATATACCTATTTGCTGGGAGTCAAGAGCATGGTGAACTGGTACCATGGATAAACCCAATAAAAAAAAAAAAATCCCTGCCAGGCGTTTAGGAAACTTCTTGAGTTTTGGTCGAATTGACATTTTAAATAAGGAAATAGAAAAGACTGCTAGTGTGGTATACAAGACTTAAATCCCGCTTAAATATGAAGGACGTATAAGTATTTAGGACCTAAAATATGGACAAATACCCAACGTCCAAAAATAGATAGTCCANAGATAGATAGACAGATAGATAGATAGATAGATAGATAGATAGATAGATAGATAGATAGATAGATAGATAGATAGATCCAACAAGAAGAAGAGCAAGAACCAACTGAAGTAGTGGATTCAATATGAATGAATATTAATGAGGCTATAATGTTACACTGCCACAGAGTGATCATTAGCACTAGCACTAGGCTATGTGTTTCTGTTGCATAACTCATGGAGAGTGATGATTAGGTAAGCAAAGAAAAATTTCTCTTACTTGGGATAGATGACAGTATTTAATGGCACTAGCTGAATCTGTCTATTCTCTTAAAATTGTCCTAAGCCAATTTTTTTTTGCAATTTCTTTTCTTAAAGCTAGGTCTGACAACAGGCGTGGAAATTTGCTCTGATTATACATTATACAAATTCTGATTATACATTCTCCAAAATGTTCATGTTCACACACTGTATACTTCTTTTGGCTGGGTATAGTATGTGTAGTACGAGTATGTGTAGTATGAGTATGTGTAGTATGAGTATGTGTAGTACGAGTATGTGTAGTATGAGTATGTGTAGTATGAGTATGTGTAGTACGAGTATGTGTAGTACGAGTATGTGTAGTACGAGTATGTGTAGTACGAGTATGTGTAGTATGCCATTTTGACCACAGACTTTAAATTGTCTGTGTGAAATTCTGAGCTGAATCCATTTTGTATTGATCCTTGATTCCCAATGCCTGTAATCAATTATTTGTGGAAACAACTCTGTGCTAGTTTAAGCTACATGATAGCATGTAGCTACCAAAACAACTGAGTCAAATGACCTCTTCACCTTGTAAGCCTGCAACAACTCATATAATCAGCCACTGGTGGTAAGAGTTCTCTGGAGATCACTTAGCTTTAGTTTAGGAAATGTACAGCTAAAACTGGAACGTGTGTAGATAATAAGCATTCGAATGTGAATTTTATGCCATTGAATACATATATTTTCTGAAAATTCAGTATAGTGGGTGAATACTGAAATTTATTCTGGGAGTATATGTGTGTGTGTGTCTGTATGCATGCATGCGTGCGCGCATGAGAGAGAGAGAGAGAGAGAGAGAGAGAGAGAGAATGAAACAAAGAAAGAGAGAGAGAGAGAGAGAGAGAGAGAGAGAGAGAGAGAGAGAGAGAGACCGAGCAGAGATTTCTAAAAGGTCAGACGACAACGAAAGACCAATTTACTTTGTGATATCTCTCTCCTCCTTCTATTTACCCTGCCGTCTCTATTTACCTCACCCCACACTGTCTACACATAGAGTGTGTGTGTGTGTGTGTGTGTGTGTGTGTGTGTGTGTGTGTGTTGGTCACAGTCATTCGTCACAATGGCGAAGAGACACCCCGTGATAAATATCGGCCAGTGCCTGGATCAAATGTCAACGCCACGCCACCGCACGACCAATCTGTTACAAGACAAGCATGAAGGCTGTGTACGAGTGTGGGGCCGGCGTCTGTGTGTGTGTAACTAATTACATATACAGATGTCTGATGACCAAGAAGGAGCAATTCAAGGCAAGTGATCAATAACTCACGATACCTGGGTTGTGGAAGGAACACCAGCTATTAGAACAGTTTTAGATATTTTAAATATAGTGGCATTTGATTGGTTGAGAAGGCTCCTGTCCATCAGTAGAAAGTCACACCATTTACTTTAATGACTAGTCATACAGTCACTGTGCAAAGCCCTCCAGCACCCCTCTTCTCCCTATTCATAAATCCCTGCCTACCAGTTCAAGTGAAGAAGGTGTGGCTTCTGGGCCTGTCAGGCTCCGTGAAGGGGGTGTAGCCTTTGTGCTTGCCACACCCTGCATGTCTGTGATTGGCTAGGAAAATGCCTGACAGACTTCTCATGTGCCTACAATCAGTTATATGACGCATCATAATATTGTGACGGAGAATACCTGTCTGCAAAAACAGATGGCTGTTAACCAGCACTAGTAAGGTTAACAACCAAAAAAAAAAAACATAAAAATAAAAAAATATATATATATATTTTGGAGTAGTTGTAAGACAGAAAGCTTTCATGACAGTGTCACAAAAAAAATACAGCTTTAAACTTTGTCGAGTGTCACTGGAACCACAATTTCGATCAGGGTTTGTGGTCAGATGAAACCAAAATCAAACACAGCCTCAGCAAATTTGGTGGAAAATTGCACCTGCACACATGGAAAGGCCCCAAACCCAGTGTATAATACGACAGTGGATCATTTCCACTTCCAGCCTTTGAAGTTAGATATCCAGAGACTTTTGTGACAAATGATGGCACATAAATTCTGCTATGTGCCAGGATATTTTAGCCCAAAACCTGGTTGCTTGTGCTAGATGCTAATGTGACTCCAGATAAATCTTTCAACAAAATATGCATCCAAAAATGTTGCATAAAAAAAAAAGACAAGAAATCAATATTTTGCATTTGCCATCTCAGTCTCTGGATTCAAACCTTGCTGAAAACCAGTGGTGTGAACTGAACAGTACAGACATGCAAACCAAAGATAGAACAATATAAAGGAGCTTGAAATGTTTTGCATTGAGGAGGGTCCAGTCGGGTCTCCAGCATTGGAGACATTACAGGAAGTGGACCAGTGCTGCTACTCAGTGCTGGGTAGGCCGAATAGTAATTGCAGATGTGCTGATAATTGATAAGACTAGCGCTGTGTTAAGGAATGCGTCTCAGGGAAATGCTGTGCAAATGAAACAATCCGGCATATCAGGGATTCATTCTGGCCAGAGGGTGCCAATAATTTTGGAACTGACTGTAGCTGCTGGAACTCCATTCCAGTCGTGACGTACCTCGTCCTGGCGTTCTAATTGCTGGAACCCACACGCTGTGTGTTCTAGTGCCAGGATTCCACGCACGCGCTAAGCGTTCTGCTTCGAGCAGGAGCCGGAATATGCGCGCGCTGGAATCCGAGGCGAGTCGCTGAGCGCCGCTGCGTGTCACGGCTCCTCTCCCCCGCCCCCTCCGCGCCTCTATAGGGGGTGGAGGTGACAGTGATTGGGGGGAGGGGGGGTGGGGGGGTGTAAGCGGGAAGGGGGGGGGAGCGGGATTTCCCTCATCGTCTACATCGCTACACATCATCACCTTCACCAAAAAACGGCTTCTCGGAGGAGCAAAACGCCGATAATATCAGGCTTGGCGAGAGGAGGCAGGCGAGCCGCGGTGGCCATTTTAAAGCTCTGCTGTTAGTCTGAGAGATATCGACCAGCAACAGCATCAGCACCACCACCACCAGCAGCAGCAGCACCATCAGCACCACCACCAGCAGCAGCAGCAGCAGCACACAACCCCGCCGTTCACCACCAACACGACGGCTACGGGTTTTTTCTTTTTTTTCTTTGTAGGCTTTGTCGCTACCTGCTCTCCACACAGCACATCCAAAACACCCACTACACCACAGCCACCAAAGCTACACAAACCGTCTCAGTCATCTACAGGCTTCTGTCGCTTGTCATCTGTCGCACCATTCACACATCTCTTCATCCCATATCTGTATTTCTCTCCATGCAGCTGAAATGAATGCGTGATGCAGGGAAACCCGCACCTGCTTCCTGAGCAGATGCAATCAGCTCCTGCAATTCAGCAATGTCCATTTTCAACCATCACATCTCAGCTTTCACGATTTTCACAATCCGAAAATAATCATAAAAATAATAATCGCCTAATTCATATACACCATTTTTCCCCCCAGAAGAAATGAACACATATGCCACAGCAACACACCAGACTGTATCCCTGAGCACACGGCACTCCATAAGCACACATCGGATTACTATTATTCTCGCTTTTCCGCCTTAGGTGAATGAAATTGTGTAAGTGCGGGGAAAATAGGGGCTTTAAATCACAGAGGGGCGCAACGCTGACAGATGTGACACCGCTGGATAAACCGCTGCAACCCAAAAAAAAAAAAAAAAAAAACCCGCATCACAGATGCACACATCTCTCATTCACCGAAAATGTATTCAAACACATCTGAGGAAAAGCGCATATGTACCTGTGAGGACGCCGACCCGGATCTGGTGGTCGTGGTTCGTTAAGATCATCCCGTCCGACGCCATGGTTACCAGCGCTGAGAACTCCGCGCGCAGACCCCGAGTGCCGAGCGCACCGAACTCGGAAAAGGGGCGGAGCCTGGAGTTCGGGGAAGGGAGGGGGCACGAGGGGGGGGGGGGTGGAGAGCAGGGGAGAGTAGCTGATCGAAGATTCAGCGACTTCGACTGTAGTGAAGATTTGACAGGGATGTGACCATTAGATTTCTGAGAGAGAGAGAGAGAGAGAGAGAGAGAGAGAGAGTGAGAGTGTGTGTGTGTGTGTGTGTGTGTGTGTGAGAGAGCGTGAGATCGGCTGCGTTCCAACGCGTCCTCGTCTGATTTCCTCTTAGGGGACCGTTCCATTAATTTATCAGCTCAGGTGAAGTTTGTTAGAAGAGCCCTTGGAGGCTCAAGGGACTAGGGCTAAGTCAACATGACTGAAGGCTGAAGGAGTGAAACTTATCCAGAAGGCCTTGCGATATGACGCAATTACGTGAAAGCAAGAGCAATACAGATATTTCATACTATATCAAAAAGTAGCCTAGTCAGTGGTTATGGTGAATAAAAGTATATTGGGACAGGTTAAGTTAGCAGCATACATTTTCTGGCCTCAATGAAGGTCAAAATGCATGTCACTAATGACAACAGCACTGGACCAAAAAAAAACAACCCAAAACCCACCACACACACACACACACACACACACACACACACACACAAAACAGCGCTTATAAGCTCATAGTCGCATTCATTGCTGAGTTTGTAAACACACCACTGCAGTCCTGACTGCAGTCTAGTATAGAATATCACATGTGTACTAATCTACAGATTTATATGCATACAACAACAACAACAACAACAACACAACAGTTGGGTCATTTTTAACCCAACAGGCTAGGGGCCAAAATTTCTCCAAAACGATGTGAGAATTATAAACTCCTAAATAAAGTGTTTACTTCAAGTTATTGTTGCTAAAGGTGGTTTTACATGTCACTGAATTATAGGGTGTACTTATTTTTTTACTCACCTGGTTTGTGAATGTTGGTTTACTTTTTGGGATATTAAAATCTGTTGTGATTTGTGTTGTCACCTGAGGTTATCTGTTTGCTTATAGTAGCTGGTGAGGACCAAACAATTGTTATTTAGGCCCTGAGAAATAAAAACTGAGAATTGAAGGAGGGTGTACTTTCTTTTTCTCATGACTGTACATATAAATTAATCATTTTCAAGATTTTGAATAGGANTCTCTCTCTCTCTCTCTCTCTCTCTCTCTGTGTGTGTGTGTGTGTGTGTGTGTGTGTGTGTGTGTGTGTGTGTTGGATCCATACAGATTCCAGAAAAAGCAATCATATGAATCAATACTAGCTTACATGATTCTTGCTTGCAATGCAATATCAAGACAATATTAGGTTAAATGAAGCCAATATGATGCCCTTACAGGAATTTTCAAATAAAAAAAAAAACTACAACTCTCACCAAAGATTGTGAAAGAGCTATTTACTGTAGAGCCTTGGCCTGGTAATCCATCATATTTGGGAATCAGCTCCTTCCTCCCTATCCGAGTGCACTACACAAGGTATACAGTAATGACTTCTACACCCTATGCACTATAGATTTCACAGTGAGCTACTTGAGAATTCAGCTCCCTAACTCATAAATGCATTCCAAAGGCTTTTAAATATTATCTTCTATACCGTTTGAAGTCTGTAGTATCATTGGGATTCAGCTCGTCTCCCTATGAGAGTATAAAAGTCTACACTAGATAATAAATCATTGAATCTGACTTTATGCAGTGCACTACACACTACACCCACTATACACTACACCCATATGCAATGTCTAGGGAACCAATTGAGATTCAGCTCTCCATTCCCTATAAACGCACTTAATAGTGTATACAATGACAGCCTTTACAAGTGTATGTAGTGCACTACATTCTGTGGCAAAAAAATGGGCAGAGGGAAAAAGTCCAAGTAATTTTAATTGAGCAATCAATAAGACGTTAACAAGCAAGCAAAGACTGCAGCAACATAATACATAATGTTTTATTTCCATTTAATTGTTTCTTTTTTTACCCCCAAATATCAAAGTTTTGGGATAAACCCACAGTTGTTTCACTCAGTGTTAATGGCCTCTGAGCAGTCAACATTTGTCAGGTGATTTCAGGTTAATTTGGCGCCAGGTTCTCTCAATGGGCTTTAAATCTAGACTTTGACAGATTTGGACCTAATAAAGTTTCTGTACTCAAATCTGTTTTGTAGTTGAATATTTCCTCCGCCTAATACTTTTTGACTCCATAATGCCATTTCTTCTGTAATGATTTTTAGCATCAGACACTTTAAAAGATTCAAACTCAGTACCAAACAAATACCTGAACTTTAACAGATGTGACAGCAAGATTGAGACTTACCATCATTGTCCACTATCTGTTGCTATATGCCCTCTGTACTTATCAAGGCAGCTTGTATCATCACAGACAGCTATTAGCATTAGCACTAGTTTTGTGTCATCACAGTTACCATGCTAGCTAACGTTTGAGAGATTAGGAATAGAGAAAGAATTTAGGTACTTTTGGCATCCACTGGAATTTGACCAAGCAACAACAGCTGAAAAATTACTTCTGATCATCTTGCGGGGGAAAAAAAAAATCTCAGTAGTGGAAGGAAGTCTTTCTGTATTTTTTTTGTAACATTGTGGCAAATCAGGACCTTTAGCTGCCCCCATAATGCCCCCAGCTGTACAATAGCTGAGATACATCCTCCTAAAATCTTTCTCCTGCTCTTCAAAAGACACCTCTCTGGATCATCACTGTACAGCTGAGACTTTTTCCTGCTAAGACCTATTCTGCTACGACAGCTTTCTCTCCTTTAAGGTTTTCTTTGAGTCAAAACCCAACAGTCTTCTTGCAATCCTTCTTCTAGAGACAGTCCTGTTGCCAGATGTTTTGAAACCGTTTTACAGATTTCAAAGACTTTTCTTGCCGTCTTTCAAAACCATGAATTTCAGCCATCAGTCAGACTTGAGGTAGCTTTAGGCCTTCTGGGTCATTTCCACATGGCAGTATCTCCCTTCATTTCAAAAACTCTGACCTATTCTTTTGACAGCTGATAAAGCTACTGCCACCTTGAAAAAAAACAGCTATATAATTCCTAGAGAATAGTGAGAGTGAAGTGACTTGTGGCCAAGGTGACCCATACTCTGCATTTAACCCATCCAAGTGCACATACACCCATGAACACACACACAGCAGTAGACAGCCTTTTTTGATGCAGCGCCCGAGGAGCAGTTGGGGGATCGGTGCCTTGCTCAAGGGTCTCACCTCAGTCTTGGTATTGAGGGTGGCAGAGAGCACTGGTCATTCACTCCCCCACCTANCCATTAGGCCACGACTGTCCCCATTAGGCCACGACTGCCCCCTAATAGCCACACACATAGGACACTTTGCATTTTTACAGCAACATGAAATGGGAAAGAAACCTATGCACTCATGCACTGCACATTTTAAGTGTCTCCCTTGTCCAACACATCTGATTCAACTATTAGCTCGTTAGCAGACATCTTGATAAGCTGAATTGAGTATTTTAGATCAGGGAGATACTTAAAAAGTGCAGTGTTGTAGATCTCCAGAAGGAGGATTAATGGTGCTTTCAAATATGCAGCATATAGTATGTATTTTATGAGTATGTTTTCAGAGTTGTAGGAGTACGTTTTCAGCGTTAAACTCCTCCCAGCCAGTGATTTTTTTGTTTCCTTTCATTATGAGCAGTCTGAAACCTAACCAAACAAACAGCAAATGAACCAGTATATCATGAATATCGCTCTGACTTGGACAGTTGTGCTCCAAAATGGACTGAGAAGCCCTGAAATGGGCAATCCACTTCAGTGTAAGATAAGCAACTGTCCTGAAGCTGTGTTAGGTGTATTAACATGAAATGGGTCCCCTTTTTGCCCCAGAGTGTGAACCATTTGGGCTTGAGTGCTAAACAACTTAGTACAGCATTTGAAGAAAGGGAGGAAAAGGGGAAAAAAAAACAACTACAAAAAAAAAAAAAAAAAAACTTTCCCATAATTTCCTTCCATGCTACTAGTGTGTAAAATACTCTAGAGTTCTCACACACTCACTTACTTTCAGTAACCATTTTATCCTGAGCAAGGTTGCGGATGATTCGGATCCTATCCAGGCAACACTAGGTGCAAGACGGAAGAATTTGGATGGGGCACTATAGTCCATCGCACCACACGTACACATTCACACGCATATTTACACCAGGGAACATTTCCACATTTTGTAGTATTGTATTAAATTGCGTAATAAAAAAGATAAATAAAAAGAACTGTGACACCCTCAAATTGCCATCAGAAGTCACAAAATTAGTCGAATGGAGTCCATCCGTGTGTCCCATCATCTCGATATATACACACACCTGTACATTTCTAGAAAAAAAGGGCTCTCTTAAAAGAGGGACAGACCAGAGATCCCTTTAGTGTGCTAGATTTAACCTTTTTAAGAATGTATGGAAAGTAGACCTTTTTAAGAGATCTAACTGTATAAATGCCTATAAAACCTATTTACTAACTGTGGAGGTAAATCAGGTGTATATGAGAAGGACACTTCAACAACCTGTTTTGCACACCATGGTCAGATGCTCTAATATAAAGACCTAAAGCTATTCATTTTATTTAGGATTCTTATTCATATTCTTATTATTATTAGCCTGTCCAAGATGCCCTCACAGTCATCATGTAGGCCCTCATGGCCTGACCTGTTTAAACGCAACCGCATCCCAAGGCAAAAGCCATGTTTCTATTTATAGCACGACTCCACGCTTCTGTAGCATATAATTTCCTCTTATTTATTCTCATGGAATAAAGACAGAGAACTGGCCTCCTCCTGATACTGGTTGGTACAGGGTCTGGGGCTGAATCCCAAAAGGCTCCTTGCTGCCCATATAAGTGCAGTACATAGGGTCTGAAATAATGGTTTTTAGCGCAGTGTATGTCCAATACACAGAACCACTTGGGATTCAGGCTGTGAGGATGCTGCAATCCTCACCGCTTTTTCATTCCGGTCACACACAGGCATTCAGGCTGAATCTATGACTTTAGAAAAGGGATTGCCACAAATTGTAGTGTGAGTGTGTGTGAATAGTAAGTGAAAGAAACATTGCCTACTTGTAGTCAAATACCATTTTAAATTATGTTATACAATTGATGATTTATTTCTTAAAGTCTGACTGGTTTCTATGCTTTAACAAAACTGTTCCTTTAATAATACTAATCAAATTATTATTAATAAATCATGATGCATATTTCTTAATTGTAATAGAGCCACAATATCATTATACAATAGAATACACAGTTCCACATGCTGAATTTACCATCTACATTTATTCAGTTGGCAGATGCTTTTATCCAAATTGAGGCAGAAATTCAGTTCCAAGCACAGAACTGAGCAGGTAAGAGTTAAGAGTCTCGTTCAAGGGATCAACAGTGACAGTCCTCAGACACACAACCTTCTGGTCATTAGCACAGGAAATGAGCCACTGAGATACAACTACTACAATGCATTATTGAGGGTGTGTAATGACAATTTGGTAAACCTTCAATCCTATCAATCCATCCAACCATCCATCCATCCATCCATCCCACAGACAGCTGGGGATGTAGCTCAGTGGTAGAGCGCATGCTTTGCATGTATGAGGTCCAGGGTTCAAGCCCCTGCATCTCCATGTGTGAGCTTTTTGGGACCTAATGGTTAGAGAGTTGGACTTGTGAACCTGAAGGTCGTGGGTTCGAGTCTCAGGCCGGCAGGGATTGTAGGTGGGGGAGTGAATGACCAGCACTTTCTTCCACCCTCAGTACCACGAGTGAGGTGAGACCCTTGAGCAAGGCACCGATCCCCCAACTGCTCCCCGGGCGCCGCAGCTAAAATGGCTNGCTGCCCACTGCTCCGAGTGTGTGTGTGCACTTGGATGGGTTAAATGCAGAGCACAAATTCCGAGTATGGGTCACCATACTTGACCACATGTCACTTCACTTCATTACAAATGGTATATCTTTGGATAATGTGTGTTACTTCATGGGATGGTGAAATGCCATGTTATCACATGCACAACTCTGCCCAATTTTGTCTAATTTCCTATAGGCTCAAGCATCTATAACATACCATTTTTAGGGTTTTGATTTAGTGCAATATACCGTTTGTTATTTAGCTAAATTATATTAATTTTACATACAAACTTCTATGCATTTAATTTTGAGCTGGAATGCAATCAGCTTTGAAGCAAACAATGTAGGCTTTTGAAAACTGGGATGTAGAAATACAGGGGTTTTTGGTGGTACTGAGCAACATAGCGAACTGAGAGAACAGCATATGCAAGAATTCTGAAAACTGTTCTCTGAATGCATTTTGTGTCAAAGCAATGAAGAACATATTTGCAAATTAGCCCACATAGAACATGGTTGTGATAACTGTGTGAAGAGTTTTGAAAAAGTTAACTTTGCATTTTGAAGTTAACAGTTATAAAAACAAACAAAAACAAACAAAACCCTGTAATTATTTAGAGATGCATTTACGGTGTCTTGTATCTGTAGTGCATTTTGGTCATGAAGTAAATAGTTTGTGCTAACCTGAGCATGTTTACAGAGAGATGCATGAAGAGGTTTTTTTTTTAACTATTAAAAAGGCTTTTGTAGAATAATCTTCAGTAAGAATAAACAGACAACTTAAAGCTTCATAAAATAAGGTACTATGTACAGCTAGCTGACAGGCATAATACCATGGACTTGTCATTGGTGAACAAAAATAGATGAAGGGGCTAGCTGTTTTGGTATTAGCAACTAGCACTTTATAAGAAAAGGATTTAGATACAGTAAGCTTGTGTTTCCTCAAGAGGCTAGTGTTCCACTAAACACTACCTATGTAACCTAGGTTGGTCAACCAACCAACCAACCAACCAACCAACCAACCAGTTCCCAGCCCTGGAGTACCCCCTGTCCTGCACATTTTAGGAAAGAATACAGGGAAAATTAGAGGCACGTCACCATTGGCACTTCCATTTTAAACAAGATAATCATTGCAGTACAAGTTTTGTATGAAATGTGCCAAGAAGCAGTAGCGTGAAAAAATTGTAATAGTTAAATGGTTTTAATGGGGATTAATTTGAATTCATACTTGAGCACAGACATGTTCTTTTACCATGCTCGGCACTGTTTTTCCACCAAATCTTTCCATGCATGAATATGAAATGTCATGCAATATGTAGAGCAAATCTGATCTAGATCTAATATTGTTTTTTTAAATTAAAAAGTTCAGTCAGTGTGACTGAATATAATATTCCTATAATAATCTTCCACTGTTGGTAGCAGTTATAAATGCATTATTTTCAACCATTTCAACCAATGTGTGCGCAAAGTGAAGCAGAGGTCAATGGGATAAGAATGCCCAAGACCTAGGAGAATGAATGATGGATTGTGTGTTTTAAAGTGTATGAGGCGTTTAGTGTGTGCATTGTGAAGTGGGGATGCAGTGTGGCCCAAACAACATCTGTACCATGAGAATTTGGCCTCAGGTCACATCTGATTGCTGACCAGTGTTGTGTATAAGGTATAGACAGCCAATGGTACTTCCACAAATACTGCTGTGGTCCTACACCTTATTAGAAATGGCTGCCAGGTTTCATGATTCTGACAATACATTTAGGTATGATTACTTCAAACAAATACATTGATTCATAAATGCTTGTAAACTATGCTTTTTCTTTCACTGTCTTATGGTTAGGATGTTATAATAGTGATACAGTATTGCAGTAGACTTACTTCCTGTACCTGTAAATACAGTGTAGTGGACAGCTAAATGACGAATTACTGAGAACCTGCATTACGCCAGTCCTCTATATCTGTAAACATACTCCTTATATCAGAAACAACAGAGAATCAGCGGATAGAGTAAGAGTATTGGGATTTTCAAGAATGAGCACAGGTTCAAACCACTGGAGTGAAACCAAGCGCTTCTGCTGAGTTAGCAGAGATGTGCTAAATCCCAGACTCAGCTAAGTATCAAGCTAATTTACACCAATGGTAAACCTGACGCAGGACTTCATGGCAAGCAGAAATATGCAGTTCATGTGGGATTTCCACCACAGTAGCTTTATAAATATATGGGTGCTATTTCCAGTCTTCAGTAATTGCATGTAAATGTCACGCTATAATGTCAAATAAATATTAAATTCTGTAAATCTTTAATTTGTAAAAATTGTGTGTTTACGCATCTCATGGGGCATTTGCAAGCTGTTGCAATTGCAATGCAATTTAGGGCATTTCTACCTAAAATATACTTATTAGATACATATTAGATTTTCTATCTAAAAGTGGGAGAAAAGGTTCATAAATTATTCACTTAGTGTGGGTGTCTCATGGGACGTTTTCCAGCTGTTTTTCAATCACTTAGGCACTGATTTAAAGGACAGAAATTAGCCGTATAGCATGTATTGTCCATTTTGTGTTTTCTCCTTAATGAACATGTAATATTCATTATTAGATAATAGGATTTGTAGCTGTAATACAAGGGATGGCATTAATAAGAAGAGTGGTAACTACAAACTTGTAGTCACAGCTTCAGATTTACAAATCTGTGGATTTTTTATTATTATTATTTTTTTTTAAACTTTACTAGAATTACTAGCTTGCTGTTGGAATTTAGCATAAGTTTAGCATAGGGAAGTACAGATAGGTGACAAGTTAAAGAAAAACAAAAACGAGGGTTTTCATCTTTAGCAGTTAGAAACCTGTAATTTTCTCCTTTTTATAAAGCGGGCCACCTTGTTAAAAACTGTAGCAGATTTCAAATGACACACAACATTTGGAGAATGTTTTTCTAGCAGTAACTATGTAAATGTTACATAATGCTAATGGTATGGATATTTCAGATTTGTCACACTATAGTGTATAACAGAGATGGGAAATTCAATCAATTCCTACATGCACACAATTCCCACATGAAAGATTCTGCGTCACTGAACAAATGTCAACGTCTGACTTTTACATAGACTGTATATTTAATAATTAAAATGTCAATAGTAAACATTTGAGGGAAAATAATATATCACAGGACAAATACATTAAATACAGTGTTTTTCACAATGCATGAAAACGATATTAGGGTTTAAAAGCACAAAAACAGATCCATCATGATGCATAAAGAATCATTTTATAATCGCATCATGGCACTCTGGATCAAAGTTGAATTTCTAAAGAAGGTTTGAAACATAGAATTATGAAGAATCCTAAAGCCCCTCTGGTACCTTATTGAAGGAATGAAACAGCATACATAGAGAGGAAGGTTCATCGCACCCCTAAACCCCTGCTTTATTAAACAAGTCCACTTTATAGCCTTATCTGGGCCCAGATCCCTAATCTGTTACACACCCAGCACACAGCGCAATTCTCTCTCCTGTAGCAGTATGACTCTCACAGCTCCAGACAGAGGTGTTCAACACCACGCTGTGTACATTTTAATTCTTGTATCTCATATGCAGTACCGCTCTACAACACCAGAGAGCCTCAACATGAGCCTTGAGCTCTAAGCCCTGAGAGATACTTTCGCCTGTGTGACTTCATGCGATGTATTTCAGATATCTCTTAATAGTATTTTATACATAACATACCGCTATCTTAATTCAATTAACTGTCTGTCTGTCCTTGAACTTAATTGACCATAAATTTGTTTTTATTTGATATGTAACAGGAATTAAAGTATTTTTTTTCCAATTCTCTGATTTTAACATTGTTACATTCTACTTTAATAATTATAAATAATGAAAAGCCCAAAATATTACCAACTGATCCCATAATACAATGCAACTAGTTTCTTATTGTAATGAATTGGACAGATGGAAGTAAGTGCAAGTTTCTGGTTTTATTAAAAATCAATATAACAGCAAAAAGGGCTAGGCAGTACTCAGAAACTTGAGACAGGTTAATGGTCAGGTGATCACAAACTGGCATAAACTAGACCAAACTAAATCTGCAATCTAAGCAGGCTGTGTTCAAACACTAATCAAAACGAGCAGACATCTTTCTGGATTGTTTGGGAATGTCCATAGACCACTGTTCATTTTACAGTGTGTAGAGGGACCACCAGTAGAGCCTCCAAGTAGCTTCATGTCACCATCTATAGAGGGCTCTGATATCTATTAGTGTTCATGGCAATAACTACAAAGCATTTACTTAAGACTAGGCTCAGTCACACCAAAGTATCTGTAGACATTTGAAAGAGACCCACAGACACACTTTAGTGTGTAAAGTGTCTGAACAAATTCTGTGTCTTTTTATAAAGTGACAACCCGTTGGCAGTATGTCAGACCCACAAAACTTCCCCCCACGCAACCCTGAGTCATAAAAGGAGAAATACAATAAACTCATCTGGATTCAAGCAATGCAAAGAACCTGTCATCCTACTAAAATGAGGAATGTTTGAATATTTCAGTATGAATAATTTTATGAATGAGTATGTGACCTGCTCTTTTACACATAAGCTTTATGCATTCTAATTAGTTTTCCAGAGACTTCCCTGACACTTCCTGTGCCTTGTGAAGCTAGCGTTGTGATGATATGCAATTTATTCGCCTTTATTGCTAAAATTAAAGTGACTCACTGAATTATTTGTCTGCTAAAGGGAACTTAATATATTCAGTATAAATGATATTAATATTTGCATTATTTTTATGATTAATTTATTATTCAGTGAGACTGTTGCAAGTTAGTTTTGTCCCATCTCAGAAAGTAGGAATTAAATACATTTTTACCTCTATTCTGCCTGTGTCTCAAATCACTGTTCACTAAGTTCTTATAAATTTGTCACATCAGCTCAGGGCAGTGCCCCTCCTTGCCAGCAGAGGTCCTCATGTCAGGAATTCACACCCAAGTGTGGGCCTTGACCAAACTGTTGCCACAACATTGGAAGCAAACAATTGTATAGGATGTCTTTGTATGCTGTAGCACTACAGTTTCCCTTCACTGGAACTAAGGGGCCCAAACCAGTTCCAGCACACACCTATCCATTCTCAGAAAAAGCATGAGATAGTTTTTCTGCATCATCTAATTTTACATTTACGGCATTTGGCAGACGCCCTTATCCAGAGCAACTTACAATTATCTCATT
>CM074963.1:11351513-11364601 GCA_037577455.1 Pangasius macronema
ACGCCCTTATCCAGAGCAACTTACAATTATCTCATTTATACAACTGAGCAGTTGAGGGTTAAGGGCCTTGCTCAAGGACCCAGTAGTGGCAGCTTGGTGGTGCCGGGATTGAACTCATGACCTGCCGACCAGTAGTCCAACGTATTAACCACTAAGCTACCACCACCCCTAATGATATATACTTCTGTCTTGATGGGATTAAGTAGGAAGGAGTAGGAGAAACTAACAGTATATTTAAAATAATTGTACCCAGAACAGCCTATATGGAGACAAGAGCAGCAGGCCTAGAACAGAGCCTTGTGGAACACCAAATTTTACTTTTGGTTGCTTAGTCACCATTAAAATTTACAAAATTTATAAGACTTGAGCCAGGAAAGAGCCTTTCCCTTAACGTCAACTATATTTTGATCCATTTTATTAAAAGCTGCACAAAGAATGAGCAACATAAGCAAGGAGACATATCCCTGAACAGAGGCCTGTAGTTTACTACATTAACCAGTGTTGTCTCAGTACTGGGCCGAGGCCTAAATCATAACTGAAAGATTTTCATGTACATGATTCTAATGCAAGTAATGCTGTGCTTTTTCTAGCATCTGAGAGGTAAAGGAGGAGTTTGAAATTGGCCTGTAGTTTGATAGCTGACAAGGGTGAAGGTCAGTTTTTAATCAGTGCTTTGATAACTTCTAGTTTAAAGGTAACAATTTCAGTACATACACTGCTGATTTTGAATAGGAAATTAGTGAAATTTGTTCTGTTGGGACAAAAAGACTCTAATTGCTCTACTGATGAGGTTATATTGTTTTGTATATACTGTAGCTAACTAATTTCTGTGTAATGTTTGAATTGTAATGAAACAAGTCATTGCTACTGCACACTGTTGGTATACTGCAGGTCCCATGATACATCACTTTTGTTATCCATTTTGCAAAATGCAAAAGCAAAGCAAAAAACATTGTTGTTTAATCTTGTTTTTCATAGACTCCTTCATGGTGACAGATGTTTTTGTATATACATGTATATAAATTTAAAGTGTATAAACACTATAAATATTTATAATGAAGCAGTCTATAGAAACTAAAGGGCAGAATCTATCTATCACACTATTTATAATATCATGTGACTGATCTTCACAACCAAAAACCAGTTTATCAATTCACCACATAAAGAAAACACCAAGAAACTGGCCTAACTGAAAGGCTTCAGTAAACTGAAGGCTACTTTTTGCGCTAGTACGTTAGGAGTTTAATAAAGGTGTCCAGAAAATATCCCACTACACTTCTGAGTTTATGTCACCTCACAATAAAATTCTCCACCAAACCAAAAAACAAAAACAGGAACAAAAAGGATTTATCTCACCGGTCACCACCCTGAATGGAAAAATCTCCTTCCCAGATATGGTCCCAGAAGATTTGCATTTCATCTATTGATCCACATCTGCATCTGGCATTCAATTTCCCAAGTTTTTTAGCCTAAAGCTACTTGAATACATAATGGGTAAAAGAGTAGCTACTCAGCAGGAGCTGTCTAGTTTTTTATTTCCTCCTTCTTTGGCCCTTTTTTTCTCAGCAATCTAGTGTTCTTTTTTCCCTCCAAAAACTGACTCCTCCCCTTTTCTTTTCCCACAAACCATGTTGGTCAGACCACACCCAAATACGTCTCGGCCAATGAAAATAGGGCAGGGTAAATATAGTATAAAAAGAAGATGTGAATAAACCTTATGGAAAGCTACAAGTTAAAAGAGAATGATTTAGATCCTGATTCAATTTGTTACTTAAAAATATATTTTTTTCTTTCGGACATAATATCATGGCCACACATTTGCTACCCCTAAATTCAACTTATATTTTTTTATAAAAATTACACATAAAAATAAACGAATAGTGTAAAAAAATCACATGTAAAAATAAATGTAGCATGTAAAAAAAGAACATGTAAAAATATTAAACAGATGCACTACATGGGAAAAGTCATAACATGCAAAATGTCTAAACAGTCTATGTGGACTTTTCACATATTTTCAAACTGCACAGACTTTTTGAGGAATAGAATAAAGATGAGAGGATATGGAAGATTAGAGCTAATGAGAAGAAAGCAGAAGAGGGAAGAAGGGGAGAGATCGGTGACTTCCTGAGCACCACTACTGATGAGACAGACCGTGATGGCTCTTACTTTCTTCTTCTCTCACTTCACCCATCATTATACAGCGGCAGGAAGGTGGAGGCAACCTCCAAGACACCTCTTCTTTTTTAACACTTTAGTGCATCACAGATCTACCCTGAACATAGTCTCACAACATTCATAAGATTCCTGAGAATTCGCATTAAAAGTTCTGTAGGTTAAGGTTAGGGTAAGTAGTCATCGCTTTTCATAAACTTCATTGAACAGAAATCTAATGAAATCTCTCTATTTTGTGCAAATATCTGTGAATCTTTTGCCATTAGGTTAATTTACAGTGAAACCAGACCAACCTTGTGTGTCACCACAGGACTTATGATGATTAGAATTCAGGATAAAGAAAAAAAAGAAAAAGAGCTCAAATTGACATCGGATTTATAGCTGATTTCCAAATGATACATAACTGAAACACGGATCATTACTGGAGGGATGAATTACTGGTTTAATAAAAAATGGATCATAATTCCTGATCATTATTGTGTTTCAGCATAACAGTGAATTTACTGAACATAAAAGGCCACAGAGCACTATATGCAATAAAGTGGACATTTTCTGATATTGATATACCCATTTCAGTGGGATAAATTATTGTGCTGTATGGAAGTAGCTCCAGTCGATGGGATAAAATCCCCCAGAAGATCTGCATGCATCCTGAAAACCCATAGTTAAAGAGATGAGAGTAAAGAAGAGATTAAAACAAAAGAGATAAACAAGATAATATGAGAAGAACAAAATGATATGAGAAGATGACAAAATAAAATGAGAGGAGAGAAGAAAAGAAAAGAGAACATGAGAGAAAAGGAGATAACTGAGGATAAGAAGAAAAGAAACGATGATGAGAGGAGATAAGAGAAAATAGAAGAAAAGAAGAGAAGAAAAGGGAAGGTGAAGACATTATGAGGAGGAGGAGGAGGAGAAAAAGAGAAGAAGGAGTTAGAGTGAGGTGGAAGAGGAGAAGAAGAGCTGAAGGGGAGGAGAGGTAAAAGGGAGATCAAAGAGAAGAAGGGAGACGAGGAGAGGAAAAGAAGAAAAGGAAAGCAAAAGAGGAAAGAAAATAAAGAGTAGAGGAAGGAGAGGAGAAAAGGGATGGGAAGTAGGAGAGAGCAAGAGGGGGAGAGGTGAAGTGGAGATGATATGTGGACAGAGGATTGGGCTCGTCCGAGGAGCCGAGTCAGCACTTGCAGGGATCAGTGAGAGGGGGCCTGATTAAATAGGACATGGCCCTACAGTGAGATTTCAGTAGAGAGCATCTGCTGATAGGAAAGAGGGGGAGGGAGGAAGCTCATTAATTCACTTCCTCCCTCATGTCCACTCCTAACTCCACATCACACACAGTCACAGAGATGAGGGTTCAGTCAGTAGAGCTAGAGGCGATATCCCTCCATACACACGAATCAAAGGTAGTACTGCTAGTGTGGACACAATTATAACATATAAGTAAGCTATAAAATAAGCAGCATATTTAAGTCCTGCGAGATTTCCAATGCACACAATAATGTGTACAGGCATAAGATCCACAAGCATACATTACACCTGTCAGTAAACTCAAATCAGGCCATTAGTAATCTGATATTGGTACAATGGTCCAATCAGTGCATTCCTAAGCACATTGATGCTAGAATGACATTCCACACATTTGAATGCCAAAAAGACACATATTTTCTGGATTAGAAAATGAATATTCATATCCTCCAGTTCAATTGTAGTGCTTTATTCGGAATAAACACCTTTACAGAAGTTCTTTTGTAGACTTAGATCCCTAATGAACAAACTAGGGATGTCAGTGGCAAGGGAAAACTCCCTGAGAGCACATGAGGAAGAATCCTTGACTTAAAATGGATCCCATCTTCCTCACGGTGACACCCAATAGTACAATTATAAATCCTTACTATTCTACAACTATATGCTATAAAAACACTTACAGGACCAAGTGTGTTGAAAGGATGTTCAGTATGAACATATTGCGAATAAGAGTACTGGGATGAACAAAGGAGAGGCTTTATGATTACAGCAGTAGTTCTTAGGTACAAAGCTACAGTATCCAGGTAAAGTGATCCTCTGAAGCAAGGCTGAGACCTGGGCATAAACTGGTTTTGGTGAAAATCTTTCAGGTATCCATGTCAGAGCTTCCACAACAGCAGAAAGTGAGACCTAAGTGCAGAAACTCCAAGTAGAAGTGGAAAAACTTTATAGTAGCAAAACAGAACACATAAATCATGCCGCTTAAACTAACAGACTGAAAGAGTCTGAAGAAAGTTATCCACTTTCCAGTTTAGGCAATGAAAATAAAAAATAACATTTTGGAAAACAGCACAAAAATAGGTGCCATCACCTGCTGTGTTCTCTCTTGCTGTGACTCTCCACTGTTCTGTGCGAGAGACTGTTAAACATAGTAAAGTGATATTTTCTGAAAACCTTTTGTTATGCATTTGTAAAATAAGATTTGAAATACATTATGCAGAATCTATTGTATTAAACCTTTTTCATTTTGTTAAAGAGAGAAATAAGGTATCAGATCCTGAAAAACAAAGTATCAGAGTGCAGAAAGACAGATGAAATCAGGGGGACTCAAGGGATAAAAAGAATGGTGTAAAAAAGAAAAAGCAGAGGAAGAGAGAATATTACACATAGAGAATAATCCTACAGTTGATGAAGTGAAAATCTGACCAAGAGAGCGAGAGAAGGAGAGAGATATTTTGATCAGCAGCAGAAAAAATTTCAGAACAAAAAAATGAACTCCAGAACAAAGGGCTAAAACCCAAAGTGTATATTTTACTTGTTAAATTTCATACTATTTTGCAAGTGATCACAAAACTAGAAAAAAACAAGTAGAATTTACTTGAACTGATACTAATAATGATGAATGAAGTAAACTTTCGGATGATTTTTTGCAGTGTTAAGACTTATGTGGCTCACTTGTGCTTTCTTGCATAAATTAGCTAAACATTTTTTAAAGAAAAGATTGATTTTGTTTTATTTGTGCCATTTAGCTCAGGTTTGAGTAAAATTTACTTATATAAAAAGAAAACTGTTAGTTAAAGGTTCTTACATTTTAGTGATAATAATCATTAGTTCCATGTAAACCTTACTTAAAATAAATTTACTAAGACGTCATGTATGGAAATTGTTACCGTGTTTTTCATGACTAAAGCTCACTCCAATATTATTTCAGTGTAGAGCACAATGAGAAGAAATAATTCTAAATCAACTCAAAGAAAGAAAGAATTCTGGGACTGAGAATGGCTGGAAAATCAATTGGAACCATTCACAAATTGAACAACTTATATCATAATGAAAATTTAAAGATTGAGTGACCAGAAGTCTTGATAAATCTGAGGAAGGTTTTGATGAACTGAAAGCTTTAGCTGCAAAAGAGAAGGAAGATCTGAGAGAACTGCCCAAATCTGAGGCCAAGCTTCCAACCACTGCTCCGTCTGCATGTGCCCCTCCCCTATCCTCATCCCCACATGCTGTCCACTCCTCACACTGTTGACACCCCCTGGTGCTGTATCTGTGTCCCACATCCAGGATTGTCTCTCCCTGCTGGAGATGGAGATCATGGAGTTCAAGGAGAATATACTCCAAGAAAGTAGCACAATCCTGCAGTTTAGACAGACTCACACTAAAATGGGACAATTGGAAAAGAACATGGACAGGCCCCAGATAATCACCAATCTGTGAAAATACTGTGGAAAGCCAAGAACAATCTGAATAAAGGATGATATAGTCTCAAACAGCTGCTGATCAACTTAGGTGAGGCATTAGAACAGTCCCACAACCAGACCAAAACTAATCTAGCAGCCAATGTGAACCCACAACACGATCCAGTAGACCAACCTGCTACTTAGCCAAACAGCCAGCCCAACAACCAGTCATCTATCCAGCCCTCCATCCCATCCATTCAGCCCACCAACCAGTCAGCCATCCAGCCCACCAAATATCCAGCTATCCAGCTCACCTAACATCCAGCTCAGTAACCATCCATCCATCCATCCATCCATCCATCCATCCATCCAGCTCACCACCCAGCCATCCATTTAGCCCACTAACCAGTATCCATTCAGCCCATCGTATAGCAGCCATCCATTTAACCCATTTGCCAATCAACAATTCAGTCCACCAGCCAGCCATATGTTCAGCCCACCTACTAACCAAACATTCAGCACATGAACCATCCATCCATCCAGCCCTGCAACCAGTCAGCCATCCAGCCCATGAACCGCCACACATTTGGCCCACCAACTAGCTATCCATCCAGCCCACCAGCCAGCCATTCATATAGCCAACCAACTGTCAGCCAGCTAGTCCACCTACTGACCAACCTACCAGCCAATAGACCTCATAACCCCCTGCAGCAAATATCATGCACCAAAGACTATAACAGATGGACCTCAAGACCAAAGACAACCTACCAGCTACCACATGCCCTACCAGCCACCTCAACAGAAGGTATACAAGCCTAATTTAACACACCTTATGAAATCACAGCCCAGCAGAGTGCTGCCCAACAAATTTCAATCCCAACAAAACACAACCTGCAACAATTGAGTCCATAAATAAACAGAAATTGGACAGGTGCAACAACTGTTACACCAAATCTATGAAATAATTACCTAAATACTTGTCTTAAGGTTCTGAGACAAAAGCTCAAACAAAGATTTCTTGGAAAATATTGAAAAATAGGATATTATCATACTTTAGAAGAACAAATATAAAGACTGCAGAGAATAATGATAACAAGCGATTTGTTTGTGCAGTTTAAACTCCATTTGTAGAGTCACCAGATTATAATTATGTTTTCTCCACAGAGAAACCAAGCATTTCCTGGCTCAGGGAAATGTGCTGCTGTGTGGGGACTACATTGCTAGGACAGACTGGGAATGTGATGTCCATGGACATAAGCACATACTGTATTCATCAGCCCCTCGTCCCTATACTTGGCACCCAAACGAAAACAATCAACCCAGACCCTACTGTAAAGAAGAATGGAAAAGAGTTAGTGCACCTCTGTCAAGACCTGGGCCTGTACATGCTTAATGGTAGAATCTGAGAAGACTGGAAGTGGTGGCTCTGTGGTTAAGGCTTTGGGCTACTGAACAGAAGATTGGTTCCTTCAGCAGGACCATTAGCCCTCAACTGCTTAGTTGTGTGCTGTCTCAATTGTATGTTGCTTTGGATAAAAATGTCTGTGAACTTACTGTCAGAACACATTCATTATTATTATCATCAGACCACCGCCAAATTAATGTCTTCCTAAAGAGAATTCGGCAACCACAGCAAGAAAGACTATTAAAAACTAGTCAACACTAAATAGCCCTAACAATGAGTCTGAGTTTAAGTTCTCCCAAAACGACAAAGCTTATTAAGAAATTTATAGCAACAAAGATCTAACCTAACCAACTTAAAAGAAATAAATATATACTATGTATAAATATAAACAGATACTACAAATCTGCAACTGAAGCAAACCTGTAATTAAACAAAGATCCCAATATTTAAAAAAAATGGTTTGCTAAGGAATTTGAATCAGACAGCTATATAATGAATAACACAAGCACTCACAAACAGTGAACTCATAATAAAAGCATTACAATCAGAAGAGCAACAAAAGATTCCATTAATGGGACAATCTAAACTCAAAGCAAAACCAGTATACATTCACAAATATGGAAAGAATGATTTGAAACTCTCAGAAAGTAATCAAAAAATATGCTAGAAATATTTGAAAGAAAAATCTAATTCCACTTAATTAGGATGAATTGGTTGATGCATTCAAAGACCTCAAAGGCAGAACCTGACAGCATCAGGACAGAAATGTTGAAATACAGCACTCCTGAAAGGCAGAGGGCCTTATTAAAAATGTTCAGCCTGGTTCTCCAAGCTGGCTGATTTCCTAACATCTGGAACAAGGGGCTTCTATCCACAATTTTTGCGAAATCAATTACAGTGATAAATGATACAAAGATAAATGAGACTCCTGTGAAATTTATTTTACATTTAAAGGGGTCCCTGGCTGCAAAAATTCTGAACTGCTGCCCTAAACAGTTTGGAAGTGTTTCTGCTATACGCAGATGGCCTGGTACTGCTGTCCCTCACCAAGTAGGTGTTACAGCAGCACCTAGACCTGCTGGAGCAATGCTGTCAGAAATGACATTAAATCTGGTCAAAACCAAAATGGTCATCTTTAAAAAAAAACCCAGGTTTGAGGGAAACAAACACTTGTTTACGTTAGAAAACCAAATATCTGTCAATCACTTAACAATGAAACTATCAAGGTTGACCTATCCATTATATCCTGAGGTCTCATCAATGGCATAATATACTTATTTTGGCATTATAGTATTATATAGTATTATTCTGGTGTATTTCTACTTTACTTGAGTATTGAAATTGGATACTAATAGAAACAGAAATTGAGCACTCTTACTTATTTACATTTCCAAGGGAAAATCTACTTTTTACTACTTAGATTTTTATTTAGGTCTCTTCTTCTCTCATCTAGTCAATGTTATATGTGTACGTTATACATCAAGCACATGGGCTCAGTTTAGCATCCAATCTAGTTCATCAATGTAGAAAAAAAAACTTGTGACAATTTATAATCTGTGGTGACCTTCTCATGCTACACAGTGTAGTTAGAGGTAGAGTTATATGTGTGTTTGAAGATAGATAAGCTACTGGACTGCAGTGTTGAACTTTAGGATGAGCACCCCTGGCCCTTCCTCAGTAAAATGTTCAATATGATGGGGTAAAGAAGTACTCTATAAAATAAGGCATCTTGCCTTCCTAGAAACCATGAACTCCATCTAATTTGAAAAAGCATTGATTTCCCTAATTTTTAATATTAACTGACTATATTGAGCTACGTTAGTCTGTTTTCTTTGCTAATGGCAGGTTTGATTAGCACTGATTCCAGTAGCTAATATAACTAGGCTAGGCAGCTGGTCAAATTCTAGCTAATGGTAAATATTGCAAAATGTAAAGAGATTGAATGATGTTTTCAGGCAAAACAGCATATTTGCTTTAAAACTAAAATAAGATTCAATTTTAGATCAATGATAAAAGTTACTTTTTAGATGAAAACATGACTTTAACCCTTTACTGCACATTGTTGCCATATGGCAACAATTTACAAACTACCCCCCTTCAAGTAATAAAAATCCATAAAAAAATAAATAAATAATTCATGCAGTAGAGGGTTAAAAGATTTAGTTAAAAACATTTGGATAGCTAGCTAGCTAGATAGATAGATAGATAGATAGATAGATAGATAGATAGAGTTATTAATCCCAGAAGGAAGTTCACAGACTACAGCAGCCATCCAAAAAATAGAAAGTGCAAGCAAGAGTATTCAGAATAATAAACGTAACATAAAAATATTCAGTAAAAATGATTAAAGACAGTATTGGATATAAAGTGAGTATAGCCTTATATACCCAAGTCATCTGAGTAAATTTAGAATGTGTTAGTGCACTACAGTATAATGTATACATTGAATATAGCCTTATATATATACAAAAAAAAAGTAGAACGTTATATTCGCTTTTTACTTTTTACTACCTGAATACTGGGTGGCACGGTGCTGCAGAGGGTAGTGCTGCTGCCTGACTGCTCCAGGGTCCTGGGTTTGATTACTGAGCTTGGCTTACTGTCTGAGGGACCTTGAGTGTTAGCTGTGTGTCCTTATTTATCTGTTTGTTTGTATGTATGTGTAAGACTTCATAGATATGTTCTCTGTGCTGTATACACACAATCGTTGTTGGGAATCTGTTCTAATTTATTTACCTAGTCAATAATATGATCTGTAACATTCTTGCCATTAGAGCAGCGTTGAATTGAAATTGTGAGTGATGGAGTGAGAGAAGGAGAGGGAGGAAAGCAGGGATGAGTGAAGAGCTGAGTGTTATGTGTGCTGCAGTATGATGAGTGCAGTGTACTGCTGTAAAAAGAGAAGAGTGAGAGAGACAAAGAGAGAGAGAGAGGGGACAAGGGGAGGAACGAGGGAATTAATAGTAGGGAGTAAAAGAGAGAGAAATATGTGAAAGAAAGCAGTACTGGGCTACTGTGACTTCTCTCTCTCTCTCTCTCTCTCTCTCTCTCTCTCTCTCTCTCTCATACACACACATGCACACACACACACACTGTTGACCTAGCACAGTATGCTAAGCTGTTCTGCAGTTCTGAACTATGCATGGTGCATGTTAAAAGCTCCAGAGGCTTCTTGCTGCATATCTCTCACTCTACAAGGCTTCTCTTCCTCCACTGACCTGTCCATCCATCACTCATTTGTTCCTCCTCCTCTACTCAGTCCTCGTCTCTCCTCCCTTGTGCATCGCAAGACACGAGGGCCAAGTGTCTGTTTTATAACAGAATGGACACTAAAATTATTATTATTACATTGAAATGATTAAAATGACCAAAAGGCATGGCACACGTGACAGCAAGCCTTAATAAGGTTACATAAGATTACAAACATAGCGATAGCTAAAACATTTAAAATGTTTAGCACAGTTTTACTTTTGACAATTTTAGGTTTAGATTATTTTAATGTCTGTAATATACATAAATCAAATGGTTTGGACTGTTGCATGGCATGGAAATAACACTGACCTCATGACCCAAATGTCCATGGTGGTTGATTCCAGGAAGCATTTAAGGGCCGAAGCCCATTTCTGCGCTTTTATTTTGTAGAATGTTCAGTTATAACCCATAATTGTTTCAGACTTGGGGTTCAGTATCGATTGCAAATAACCAAAGAGCTTTAAAAAATATATAATTTCCTTCTAACTGAAAACTCTCTTGGTGAGGTGCACGCACACCTACAAAACACATTATAAAAAAGTGTTTCATTTCTGCAGTGTCTACACAAAGTATCTCAATCACAAATAGAATGATTTATTGCCCTCCTGCTACACAGTGGAGTACCGTGGAGTAAAAATGGACATATCTTTGAGCCCTGCGCTGAGAATGATTTGTGTTTGTGCCCAAAAAGGTAAAAAAAATCTTCTAATATGCTGGCAAGCCAACCAGCTACCATGAGCAAAAAGGATTATTAATTGTGAACATGACTTCTTCAAAATCCTGTGAGATCAGCTTTTAGCTAGTTGGCTATGAATAATTATAAAAATGCATGTGCATGTGGTTATACCTATGCAATGACTTCCATATATGTTGTCAAATAATTGCCAGCATTCCATTCTATAGACTTCAAGCCATGCCCACTCAGAGCTTCTCTCATATCTTGACATGCCTATATTTCCATATAGGAACCCCATAGACACCACACATCAGTATACAGTGCATGGATTTATGTGACTCAGGTGTGTTTTTACTGTCCAAGACAAGGGTCTGAAGAGTGATTGTTCAGTTCTTAAACCATTCCCTGACCCAGTTTTCATCCCTTCATCCACTTCTGTCTCACTGTCTAGAAGCTGCCATTCTACTGAATCCATTTGGGCACTTTGAAACAAACTAAAAATGTAGTGCCCTAAAGTACCTCCAGCAGATCAATAGTTAATGAATGGTAGTGTTCATGATAATGGACCAGGGAGAGAGGAAAAAGAAGAAAGAAGAAAGGTGAACAAGAGAGGCAACAAGAAGCAGAGAGAGGGGAAGAGAGTGTCGCTTTGACAGGCAGCCAGCATGTCCATGCAGTTTACTGAATGCTCTTGTGGAATACCATTAAAACAGATGCAGTTTATTGATGTGTGGAGATAATCTTCAGTCCACATCCAAATGAACTCTTTTGAAAGAAGTATTGTGAAATATTTTGGGACCAAATATTTTGTGTTTGGATCCTCAGATAATTGATTCATCATATTTACTGAGGGATCACAGAAGATCATTACAACATTACAGTATACAGTATACACCAATTTGATATATGGTGGCAAATGACCAACTAGTAGTACAATTTTTGTGAGATTATACAATCATGATAGCGCTCTGATTGACTAAAATCCCAAATAACATGCACTAATTTGTGAACAACTGCAAGAATTATATCACATGCAAAGCAGGGACAGAAAACTAAATCTAAATTAGGGTTATGTGTGTGCTGCAGTTTGTTCCTTAGCCTTGACAATCACTTTATCTAAAGCCAGGGTCATGGTGGATCCGGAGCCTGTCCCAGGAACACTGGATGTGAGGCAGGAATACATCCTGGATAAGGCACCAGTCCATCGTGGTATTGAGAACACGGAATACATAAACCGCAATTCTTAACATTCTTCATTTCTCCAGTTGGTCACTAAAATTTTCTTCTATTCTTTAGTTAATTAAATAAAGTGAAGTAACTGAACTTTTACATAAATACATCAGTAGTTGTTGGACGTAATATGCATGAACAATCAACTCCAGACTTATTGGCACCCTTAATAAAGATGGGTTAAAAATAGTTATTAAAAATGTCCTTGTGGTTAATTAGCTTAATTTCTCATTGAAAATATGAGAGGAATACAACTTCTAACGGAAGTAAATTTATTTAAAAAAAAAAAGGAGGGGGCACTTCTCCTCCCAACCACAGGAGGTCGCAGTTCTCAACCACTTGTATACCAATTTGTAACATACCATTAATAATATCTATATTTAATCTGCATGTAGATGTATCTTTGCAAAGTTTGGCCAGTTTCTGTGTGTGCATTTCTGAGCAGTGTATGCTAGTTTGCTTTTCCCATGTATGACCAAGTTCTGGATTATTTCTGAATCTGCTTGACTCTGTTGTTCTTGCCTTGTCATATAGTTATATGTCATATAGTTACACCCCTGAGCTGCCGGTGTTCCAGATGCCCACTGCCCAAACACCACCACTCTGGACCTGCCCACCGCCCAAACACTACCACTCTGGACCTGCCCACCGCCCAAACACCACCACTCTGGACCTGCCCACCGCCCAAACACCACCACTCTGGACC
>CM074963.1:11400992-11426591 GCA_037577455.1 Pangasius macronema
CCCCAAAACAAACAGCAACTGAAGCTGTGTGAAGAATCACAAAAGAAGAATGCAACAGTTTGGTGATATCAGTGGGTAACTGGCTTGATGAAGTTATTACAAGCAAGCGATATAGTATGTATCCAAATATTAAGGGTTATTTACATTCGTGGCCTAACGGTTGGACTTGTAACCCGAAGGTGAACCCGAAGGTCGTGGGTTCGAGCCTCGGATCCGGCAGGGATTGTAGGTGGGGGAGTGAATGACCAGCGCTCTCTTCCACCCTCAATACCACGACTGAGGTGAGACCNGCTCTCTGCCACCCTCAATACCACGACTGAGGTGAGACCCTTGAGCAAGGCACCGATCCCCCAACTGCTGCCCAGGCACTGCAACTAAAATGGCTGCCCACTGCTCCGGGTGTGTGTTCACAGGTGTGTGTGTATTCACTACTGTGTGTGTGCATTTGGATGGGTTAAATGCAGAGCACAAATTCCGAGAATGGGTCACCTCACCTGGCCACAAAGTCACTTCACTTTCACATTAATTTACTTTTTGACTGACTGTAACTATATTTTGCTCACCAACAAATTGGGTGGTCTGCGGATAGGTGCCATATTACACCTAGATGTACATCTCAGGAAATAAAAGCTGAAATTCTGATCTATCATCTCACATTCATCTTTTGTTTTCAAACCCTAATGTCTTCAGTGTATTGCAAAAACAAAGACTTGGCCTTGCTGTTCCAATACTTTCGGAGGGGACTGTATATGTTTGGTTGGAAATGATGTATATTGTTTTTTTAGGGTTTGATAAATGTACACAATGTCAGTGCCTAAAATATGATCTAGGTCTATGCACACCTCATTTACGGGACTTGGGACTTAAGTGAGCACTTGAGTCAAATGACAGAAATGAGTCAAGGTTATTGTTCTGGATATAACCCATGGATTAAATAATATCTCGAGCTAAAATGACTGATTAGGATTGTAAAATTCTGCTTAATGTGTAAAAAGATAAAAAGGTACGAGAGGAAGACAAGGAACGAGAGAGAAGGGGTGATGTTGTGATGAGCAGACGGCGTTTCGATTCATTCCCTTGTGTCTGTGGTGATAATGTGAGTCACGCAGGAGGCTGCAGGATAAAGGAACTTATTAACCTCGGAAACACAGTTAATTAAACAGGCCCTCCTCATTCCTGCCTGTTCATCAGATCAAAGGCAGAGGAGCTGGATCGGAAGAACAAGGGGAGAATGTGTGTGAGAGAGAGAGAGAGAGAGAGAGAGAGAGAGAGAGAGAGAGGAAGAAAATAGCCAACCTCTTATCACAAGAACACTCACAATGTCACAGGGATTTAGCGGCAGCCTGCGACTGGGTGCCTGCCCGCTCAGCAAGTCTCCATATTTCAAACAGTGACTGTCTGTCAGATGAAAATGCCTGGTTTCATATAAAGCCTCATTTTTCTGAGAAGGTGAAGAACAGCATGGTCCAGGATTAAAGAGTCAGCTCTGTGTTAGGATAAAATGTCTGACTTCTCTCTCGTGAGACGTGTTGGCGACATGGCTAAGAGCAAGAATCTCCTCAGAACTAGATTATAGACTAGATAGAGCCACCAAGTGTTGGTCAACTTTCTCTGATGATAAGGGAACAGGGACACACAATCCCATTCTTAAAGGAAAGGTCCACCCCCAAAACATAAAGCAATTTAGATGCTAATTTATTGGTTGGTGCTGTATTTTTAATATTCTCATATTCAATGTCTGCTGTCCTAGGAATAGTGGGCCCTCACTACTGGTTTCCTGCTGCTCTACCTTCACAGTGGGATATTGCTAGTGCAGTATGCTCAGGATGGAACTGGGCAACATGGCACACAGACAGTAGAACCCTGGAATTGATTATATTACTATGCCTTACTTTAATTGCTTACGGCTGGTGAGTTACCAAGCCCGCTAACAATCAATTCAGAGTAATGAGCGAGCAAGGTCGGTTGCCAAAAAGCCTCTCCTTGTTTAAGTATGGAAGCCTGGTTTTAACTGCAGTGCTGTAATGAAAATGAACCAATTTGAATAAAGGGGGCTGTTAAAAGATACATGACTACTCTGTGTCTATACTGGGATAACCTCCTCTGGCCGTAGATGTTTAGGGCTGTAAATGACTGATCTCAGTTAGATGACAAAAACATATTCCACAAATATAGTCAACACGGGCTGTTTTTCTCGTTTGTGAGACTCTGTACACTATCATAAATCAGTTTGTAATTCATCACGCACATGTTTGCCGTTAATAAATCAGGGCCTGGGTGCTTTCAGTAAAATAAATGAAGCTGAACTACAGTGCAGTCCAGGAGAATTTGGAAGATTTTGGCAAATTGCATTTGACATGGAACAATAATCATGAAGTTGCAGACAGAGCCAAAACATTTGGAGTGTCAAAATCAGCTAAGCAACAAAATAAAGCAAAACAAACTCATTTGACTAGAATGGAAACATGCTGTAGGGATTAGTAATAGATGATCTATCACAAAGAGAAAGAGCCCTTAAAATAGGACGGTTTTCTACAATGCTAACCACTGGTACTCTGGTACAACTCAATAACAGGTGCACTACAAAAAAATGTCATCTTAGCAAGTGAAAATTACTCGAATATACTCAAATGTATCTATTATATTCCATTAAAAGTTTGACATATACCAAATACAAGCTTATTAATGAAATTTCTAGATATTTTTACTAATTTCAAGCTTTAAATGTTCTCATTCTATTGAGAGATAATTTTGCTTCTTTCTAGAAATAAATGCCTAAAATAAGAAAAATTATTATCGTTGTGATAACGCATGTATTCTTGCTTCTTAACAATGTAATAATAACTAACAAAGTTGGAAAACCTAATGAGTTGCCTCTAACTTCATAATGGTGAGAAACACAATCCAAGCGCAGAAGCTACACCTAGCTTGTTATGAATTAATCATGTGAAGAAACACAGCTAGACAAAAACAACTGTGCAGCCAAGTGTCCAAGTGTACTTTCCTGAAATGAATAGCTGTATAAATTTTCCACTTGATATTGATGCACATCCTCTCGAAATGGTAGTGCATTATATTAAGGTTCCCTTAACTGGCGTTATTTAAGGCATTAAATAAAGTGCCATTAAAACCAAAGCAAAAGAAAACAGAAGATACTGAAAACCTACACAAACTTGCAATGAGCAGAAAAACAAGGGCACATACTCACCAAAACTGAGCAGTTGAAGACTGGAAAAAGACCAGGTGATTTTTTCCCCCTAATCTTCTGTTGTACTGTACTTGTCCAGCTGGGTGAGCCCGTGCCCATGATGGCCTCAGATTCCTGTTCTTGGCTGACAGGAGTGGAACCCAATGTGGTCTTCGGCTATTGTAGCCCATCAACCTCAAGGTTCGATGTTTGTGCCTGCTGAGATGCTTTTCTGCTCAACGCGGTTGTGAAGAGTGATTATTTGAGTTACTATATCCTTCCTGGCAGCTCAACCCAATCTGGCCATTTTCCTCTGACCTCTCTTATCACCAAGGCATTTCCATCCACAGAACTGTTGCTTGCACAATGTTTTTTGTTTTTCACGCCATTTTGTGTAAACTCTAGAGACTGTTGTGTGTGAAAATCCCTGAAATACTCAAACCAGGCCATCTGGTATCAACATCCATGCCATGGTGCAAGTCAAAGAGATCACACTTTTGCTTCATTCTGATGTTTGATGTGAACATTAACTGAAGATCTTGCCCTGTATCTGCATGATTTTATGGATTATGGTGCTGCCACATGATTGGCTGATTGGAAAACTACATAAATGAGCAGGTGGACAGGTGTGCAGTCTATATTGTTTTACATTTTCTGTTTCATTGTAATCTTTACTTCATTTAAACGCCAATGTACCAACTTTTTGGTGTATAGAGGCATAACAAGCAAAATTGTTGACTAACACAGAGAAAGGCATTGTTGAGCAATTTTCCCAAATGTGCTTCATTCCAGAAGTTAAAGTTCTTGTGAGTTCTTATTTACCAACAATTTACCAACAATTAGACAAAAGCGTCAACAAACGGGGCTCTCCATCATTCAATATTTAAGAACACACCAAATAAAAAGAAACTAGCGAAACAAACACTTTTCCTAGGATCCATCTTGAAAGTATTTTGCAACCGGGCAATAGCAGAACAGGCAAAAGTCTGAACTATATAGCATGCTTGATCTTTGCCTTTAATTTTAGAGAGAACCACGAAAGGCCCATTGTCCTACAGGTGGCAGAGGGTCCACTAATTTTGACAGTGCCATTGCCTCCTGATAGTGCTCACTATGGAGGAACTCTGGTACAGGACACAAATAATGGGCCTCAGAGCTCTGACAGCTCACAAATGTAGTTCCAAATCTGCCCACATTTCTGCGGCGACAGGTGCTACTTGGATTTGAGGAGTTGTGTCCAGTGAATTATTCGATTCAGTGGAGAGATGGTATTTTCAAAGGCTCATGCCATGACAAGCATATAAATTGGACTGAGTAACAGAAATGGTCCTGCATGCATCAGTAATCTCTTATACCTGCCAGTAATACAAAATGCCCTGTGTGCATGCACGTAGCTTTGATTGTTATTCTTTGTAAATTTGTTATTATTGTTATGTTTCCTGTCTCTTTTTTTCTTTTCCATACACTCAACTTAACTCTATATAGTGCCATTTGTATTTGAAGGTATCAAGATTGTCTGATAAAATCTAACACAGCAAATACATAATGTAAATCTCAATAGACTGATATGAGTACAATAGAGTTAAGGATAATATATAAACATTAAAAACAGCAAGAAATGTGTGTATGTGTGTATGTATATATAAATACATTATAAAAATGTATCTTTATTCTGATTTTTTCACTTTTCATCTCCTACAGATGTTTGGTAAATTTGGTATCATTAATATACACACTGAATTGCTAGATTATTAGGTAGTGCTAAGTAAATGAACCAACCAACTAGCAACTCAGTATATTTTTTCATCACTCTCTGGAATACTGGATTACTACTGCTCACTCTACCTCCAATTTCTGACTCAAACTCTTGCAGGTTTACTGAAATTTAAGAAAGCACCTGAAGAATTGAAGCTAGTCAGTCACTAGCCAACACACTTGAGAACTCAAACAATATAAAATCAAGGGGATCTTTTTTTGATTCCTTCAAAAAATTTGATCCAGACAGAAAAGTGTTATAGGAAGATTGCGAGTTTGGGAGCAAACTTGGTTGTGCTCTCTGGGTGGGAGGGATGCTACTCTCTCCCCTGTCAATCACAGTGACATTAGCCAATTGCAGGCATCTGTTAACTCACATATACAAGAGAGGGGAGATAGAGCTTTCCTTCAAGTGTGTTACATGATGCGCCCTGCGACGCATCATGAGCAGCAGTTTGAAAAGGTTTGGCCGGCTTCACATTGGGTGGGAATTGGCATGTGACCAAATTGGGGAGATAATGGGGGGATATATATGATTCTCATTGGTTTTACTAGGCAGCAAAGATTGCAGTGGATTTCAGGCTTTGAATGTTTTAGGAAAATGAAGCAGTGCTCATCCATGCGATTGATCGAGAAAAAAGATGGGCCTCTGGCACATGTGTAGTCTCTTCATATGTCATCTCCCTCACAGTTTCTGCTATTCTGACTGTGAAGATTTGTAGTTTCTATCAACTTTTGTCAGCATGGAAGGATTTGTAGAAATATTCAGCCTGAGCTTGCAGAAAATACTTTCACAAAAGCACCAGGTCTGTCCTATCCAAGTCTATAGAAGTCCTTCACTAACTAGAAGAAAGTGACTAAAGTGACTGATTTACTGAAGAAAACTTATTGCACAGTGTTACAATAACTTCCTCCGCTACTGTAGCTGTTGGTACCTCTGATAGTTCTAGATATCTTGGGTCAGCACGATGTAACTTGTTAAATAAATACACGCAGGCAGAAAGCTAGAGCCGCAGCATGTGGCATGCCTACCTTTATCAAAGCCCCTGGACAGAGACAGATGGCTTAAAACGGCGGGTGAGTGTGTAAAAGTGTTTGTGGGATGGCGGCGCAGCAGATAACAGTGGCGCGGGGGTACAGAGCTCTAAATCACAGTTTATCTCCTACCGACCACAGACACACGCTAATGGTCATCACAGCAGGAGTACAGTGCAGGTTTGCGATGGAATGAGGCCGAACAACAGGCCAGCACACACTTGGGGAGAAAAGATGTTCAAAGTGCTACTTCTGAATAAGATTACTGGGCAATGAGGATATCAGAACTATGGATTAGAAATAGGTACCGATTGTACTGATTTTTTCACCAAATTCATGTTAATGACCATGGCTTTGGAATGAGCACATATGGGTGTCATGGTCTGGTGTCGATTAGATTTTTTTTGATGCAGCATACATTCATATAGAGAAAAGGCAAATCACACTAAATGTGTTAAAAGGATATGAAATATTTGGTTTGGACATATTGGNGAAGAACATAGGATAGTAAAAGGTAAAAGGAAAAGTACATGTCTGAAGTATCCAGGTGATATTATTCATTAAAGCAGGGCATCTTAGGCATAAATTGCTTTTGAGAAGTGCAAGAGTTTAAGTTATCCATGTGCAGTGGTGGCTCAGTGGGTAAGGTGTTTGGCTAATACGCAAATGTCATGAGCTGAAATTCCAACATCACCAAGCCACTATTGTTGGGCCATTGAGCAAGGCCCTTAACCTCAAATGCTCCTGTATCCTGGATCCATGTGCTTTTGATAAAAGCATCAGCAAAATAAATGAAATGTAAAATGAAATTATCTCCATCTACCAGGTGTGAGTCACAAACACAGAAAGCTTCAGATGCAGGAAGAAGAGAGTCGGAGTTGGACATCAGGCTCATTCAGGCCTGGTGGGTAGGAGTGAATCCCAAAGAACGACAGGAAGGCTATTCCATAGCTTAGTGGAGTTGTAGGAATAAGCTCTGCCCCCTTCTGTAGTTTTCATTATTATAGGTACCAATAAAGAGCCTACACCATTTTAATAAAAGAAGGCACAGTTGACATTTTAGAACAAATGTTTAATCAGGTACTGTAGGGCGAGACCATTTAGTGCTTTACTGGTCATTAGTATTTTAGTATTATATATTATTGGGATTATAGTATTCTAGAGTCAGTGTGAAATTGTACTGGGAACCATTGTAGTGTTGATAATATAGGTGTAATAAAATAGGTGTAATATGGTCCATCCTTCTGGCTGCTGCATTTAACGGAAGTTTATTCTTGCATGCTGGAGCTGGAACTGGAGGCTTGACTTGCAGCAGCTCTTAGTCAATGGTGTTAAAAGATGAGCTGATTCCACTAACAGAACCCTAGCATGGCTTCCTGGACTGCCAAGATACTGTAGCATAAAGTGCAGGCTCAGAATGACTGCTGGCTTCATACCCTAACTGCAGAGGGTCCAGTAAGTGGTCAGTTATAGCCTTCAGATAAATTAAAGCCAGACTTTTGAAGACTTTCATGACTATAGAGGTCAGTGAAACTAGCCTGAAGTCATTTAGGCTATTGTCATTTTGGGGACTGGGAGTGACAGTGGTGGATTTGAAGAGGTCCAAGGACTGAAAATATCTGTAAAGGTAGTTGGTCACAGCAGTGCTTTTGGGTGGATGATGAGATTAGGTCCGGTCCTTACTGGAACCTTAATAATAATACTAATAATACAGAATTACGAGTCAGCCTCTGCTTGGCCACATTCATTGAACCACAAAACATTATTTCACACCTGGCTGTAAAGGTTATAACTCGTCTACAAGTTGATAACTAAAGGTGCTCAGGGTATCCTTATGAAAGTAACTCCACTGATTGTTGCTTTAGGGATAATAGAGTTCCTACTAATACCGAATTAGTGTCAGCTACCACAAGGCCTTCATTCACTGACGGCTGACCTTAGTTGAGGTCTAAGAACAATACTCGTAAGCAAGTAACTTAACCCTGATTCAGGGTCCTGTGGCTTCATTTAGCTATTGCCTCCTTGGACAAAAACATCATCTAAAATCTTACTATCTGCATTTCTGGCTCTGTTTCCTCTCATCAGCTTTCTTGCTACTTTCTTGCTATTCTGTTCAGTCTATGTAGCCTCTGCAGAAATAATTAATTTAGAGGGCCAAAAGGACAGCTTCATTTCAGCATACTAGCCCCCAGGGATGAAAGGCCAATTAACACAGCAATTAACTAAGCCAACAGTTCCTTTAAACAAATGTTATAAGTCATAGTAACAGTGTGAAAACTTGTTTTATTCAGAGTGCTCTCTAGTTATTTTGGACATTTATAAAAACTTGTGGTGCACAGGATTGTTGAGCTTCAGTTCATTGAACTGCTATGTCTGTGAGTGCGTGCTAGTCAGAGCTGACTGAACTGAATGTGAATTGTTGTCAGGAGGAAATTGCAATAAAAAACATTTCGCCTGGCAACATCATAGCCTGTGAACTGTGGAGTAGCAGAGTAAAAGCAAAAGCCTGTTTTACTGCCATTATCAGATGAATCATAGAAATGTTTGGTAAAGGGAGAGAAACTTTAAACAGCACCCAAAGCAATCAATGTGAGAACGCAACAAACACAGCAAATGCCTTACAACCCTTTAATTGATCTATGATGTATCAAACACAATACTGTGCAACATAAAGTAGGAAAACATCTTCTCCTTTGAAAACATTCTCTGATGGTTCAGAATATTCTTCATTATAAAATAAATACAAACCTCAGATTCAAATACTGAAGAGACACTGCAAGTAGAAAGATAAATTAATAAAAACACACAAGCTTTTAAAGGGCACATGGGTACTTTTAGAAAAAATCCATATGTTTCTAAACACTAATTAGTTGATTAATGTCACAGAGGCCTCTTGTTTGCTTCCTGTTTCCTACTTACTGGTTTTCATGAAAGTGTTTGCTCATTTTTATGCTTACTTTGTTTTGCTATTTGTGCACTATTCTTTTTTAGTAGCAGTTTTCAGATGCCCTATTTCTTGTTTCAGCTCGTTTCCCATTTCTAGATCCCTACTTCTATGGTTATCTGTTTTTTGTTCCTGAGCACTCTCTAACTCCTATTTCTAGTTTACTAGTTCTCCTTGTTTTCCTAGATTCTTAGTTTCCTAACTGCTCCTAGTTCCTAGTCCTGGCATATGTAGTTGTATTGGTTTTGCTAGTTTGAATTAGTACACACACAAAATACACACATTTTTCTTTTTATTTTTAGTACCTGCTTGAAAGGTCTGAAAAGTCTTGAAAACAAATAAACAAACCAAAAACCTACTGAGCAATGTGATAAATAATGATAAATCTATAAGCAGGTGAGTTGGTACATTTGAACAATCCTGATTCTCCCCATTTGTTCCATTGTGTTTAAGTGGTGTAGTACAGTGAGAAGGATAGAGGAACATAATTCAAGCATGCTTATGAGAACATTAGTCCACACATAACTGGACAGTTCTCAACAATTTCCGCTGGTTTTTAAGTAGTTTTATCATATTTCTATCTTGTCTTTTTATCCACACTTTGCTGGCTGTCTAATATAACACATCATCTATGGTTTTCCATCATAAACATTTTTAATAGGTCACACAAAATTCCAAGGTGGTGAAAATAAAAAGGCAAGCGATGACTGTGTGAGGAATAAGTTCCTCTTCTGAGGAATCGGTGAATGTTAGAAAGCAGAATCTGTGATCAAGTTTCCTTGTTTCCCTAATTTTTTAGGCCCCCAGTTCTCCTTTTTCCCCAGTTCTAGTTCCATGATTATCTTTGTTCCAGGGTCCCTTCATTTCACTAGCTGCTAATTCCTTTGTACTTCTTGTTTAGTTGACTTGTTTCTACTTTGCCTAGTTTTTCTTGTTTCTTAGTCTTTAGTTCTCCTTGATTCCTGTTTCTAGATTGCACATCTCCCCTTTCTTTTCATTTTAAAATCCCCTAGGTTCTCCTCATTCCCCTAGTTTTTAGGGTGCTTCCCATTTCTGTAACTGACACCTCATTGCCTTCTCAATCCTAGATTCTTCAGTGTGTGCCCTAGAAACTGCCAACAGATTGAGAAGGTCAGGCCAGACATTTCTATCCCAAGTCACTGACTACAGCTCCTTCTAGGAACTCCCTAGATGTTCCCAAGCCAACTGGGAAATATAATGACTCCAGTAGGTCATTGGTTTGCTCTGGAGCCTCCATCCAATGGGACATGCCTCATACAGCTCTAGCAGGAGCTGACCAAGGGACATCCTTGTAAGGTACAACACCACCACTACTGGCTCCTTTCAATTTGAAGGAACGGTGGCTCTATGCTGAGGTTTTCCCAGATTGTCAAGAAGCTCTTCCCCACCAGTTGTACTCACATTCATTAAGTCACTCCCCAAAACCTGTGACCATAGCTGAAAATAGGGGCATAGACTGACTGGTAAACACAGAGCTTTGTCCTCAAACTGAGCTCCTGTTTCTCCTCCACAAACCAGTACAGTAACTGTAACACTGCTTTCTCTTATGTCATGTGCTCTATTTCCATAACTGATGAATAAGATCCCAAGATCTACACCAGGCATAAGGTCTATCCCCTCACCTGAAGGGAGCATCCCACTCTTCCAGGAGACAATCATAGTCTCAAACATACCTCTAGCCTCCCATAATGGACACCTCTTGTGTCTTGACATACTGTCCATGTAAACCACACATAAGAGACAAGACAGCCCCTTGGTGGAGTCTGACACCCACTTTAAACAGTTTCAGCTTAACACTTAGAACATGGACACTTTGCTCACTTTGTACATACACATACTAGATTGTATGAAGTCGTTATCCAGATACTCAATACTTCTGCAATACCTCCCACCACAAATACCTGCAGTACCTCCAGCACAAAATCATACACCATCACCATCAACAAAACCCATGTAGACTGGATTAGCATACGTACATGACCCCTCACACAGTTGCACAAGCATAAAGAGCTGGTCCATTGTTCTACAGCCTGGGGTAACTCACATTATTCCCCCTAAATCCTAGGTATCCTCTCCAGACCCCTGATATAGACTTTTGCTGGAAGGCTGAGGAGTGTAATTCTATAAATGTAATACATTCTCTGGTCCCCTTTAAAAAAAAATAGGGACCACCATCCCAGTTTGCCATTCCAACGGCAATGCTATAATTCTTGATGGAACACTGAAGAGGCATGTTAACAACACAACTCCAACCTTGTCCAGTGCTTTCAATATTTCTGGCCAAATCCCATCCACGTCTGCAGCCTTGGCACTATGACTGACTGTAAATGCCACATTAACTGTTTGCCAGACTGCTCCTGCCCAACTCAGCCCTCAAACTTTAAGGGTGCGAAGAGCTCATCGAGATGCGTTCATCCCTCAGTCAAAGTTCTAGCTTTTTCTCTGGCTGAGAAACAGACTGCAGAAATCCAAAAAAAGTGGCTGACACAAAGTGCGCCCAGGTCTGCCACTTCGGCCACCTCGTCTGCACTTCAGTTCTTCCAGCTCTGGTTCTGCCATCCTGGAGAGTAAAATGGTACTCTGCCAATTTGGAACTCAATAAATCAGGAACTGCACAGCAGAAACGTGCCAACATAAATCTATCACTGGCCTCTCCAAATTCTATAACTGATCTTCTGCTTCTGTAAATGCCTTTGCAGCAGCCCTTCTGGCTCTCTATAATTCTAAATTGAATCAGGAGGCCACAGCTTCTTGCAGTTGCCTCTATGATTGAGAACTTGAATATGGTCTGTTGTGACTTAATGTCCCCAACCTCAATCGGTACAAGAGAGAAGTCCTTTTGAACATGAGAATTTGTCTCTCATTGAATGTCCCAAGCAACCCAGAAGGTTATCCATAAATCGAGTTGGCACCTAGTGTGATGAGCTCAACTCACCACCAAGTTGACAGCTCTGTCCTTCTCTTTACCTGAGTGATTAAAACATATGGCCTCAAGTCTGATGAAACCAAAACAAAATCCAATGGGCTCTGGTAGGAAACACATATGAGCAACTTTGAGCAAAATGTTTGATATTGAAAATCAGTGGCTTGCACAGAAGTCCCCTTCAAGTATCTCCATTGTTCCTGGCATGAGCACTGAAGTTCCCCTGAAGCGCTATGAAGTCAGTATGAGGTACATTCTTGAGCGCCAGCTCCACTATCTCCAACAAGGCTGAATACTCTGAACCACTAATTATCAATTCATGAAATGTACACAGAGGCTTCCAGCGTGATAAGAAAGGTATTTATGTGGAAGCCATGTGTGACGTAAGCCTATGGTGTACAGTTACCATTTTCACAAAACTACCTACACTGAAAAAAGGGAACATGTGGTCAGAGAAAACATAATGTATAGTTTACATTAAAAAAATCTTAGTTTCTTATCAAAGCATGATTTCATTGTTTATACTAAATGTAATTTAAAAATGCACAGTACCTAGTCTACTAGTTAGAAATATGGAGAGTGAGTGTGATCAAGTTACACTGTATTAATGTGATACAATTACGTCTTGAAGTCTCACAGGGATGTTGGCGCTGACAGGAAGAAATGAATATAGTGTTAAATTAACTAAATTAACTCATGTGTGGCACAATAGCGCAGTGAATAATGTTACTGCCCGCAATGCTAGGGTTCTTGGTTGGATCCTGAGCTTGGGTGAATGCGTAGAGTTTGGTTTTATTCCAGGGTTTTAAAAACACATGCTCACATCATTTTAGATGTATGCAATCAATGGATGTTGGCTGTTAATGTAATTCACTCAAGTGCGCACATTTGAATTAAATAAATTCAATGAACTTTTTTTCAGTGTAGGTTCAAACAAATTATAAGATAAGAACAAAAAAAAATACTAAATGAATACTACTAATAATGAAACAATGGATACAAAGTCAATAAGTGGGCTGAATTTATATGCCAAGTCAGTGATGACAACAGAGTAGATATTGTATAGGTTAAAACATGCTGGACAACAAGTCATCAATAACTGGTGTTCATTTATAGTGATGTATTTTTGCCCCAACATGGCACAATGTTTGGCATCCATTCCTCTGCTGTTGTTTTCTTTCCTTGCAACCTTACCTCGCATCGTCAGAGGCAGGAACTAAGAAGCAAGGAAACAAAACAAGAAAGCACAATTAAAGAAATAAGAAGCACCCTAATAGTTATCCTTGTTATCTCCTTTCTAGCGCACTGGTTTACCATGTTCCCCTAGTTTCTTAGTGATCAGTGATCAAACAGGCAAGAGAGATTAAAAGACAAGATTAAAAATGACTTAAAACCACCCCGGGACAATTAAATAACAATAAAACTATAAAGCGAGGCAAAGTTGTGGGTTTGTAAATCGCGCTCAGCTGTTGCCGAGTCCAAATAGCCTGTAGTCAAACACAGAGACACTCTGTCTCCATCCATATCAGAGTCATCCAGGAGGCCGTGCTATGTCAAAACACAAGCACATGTCCTCGATCTGTCTCTGTGGATTATGTCTCATTATCCCTCCTGTCTCAGCAGACTCTGTACAGGTTGTTGTTTCTGTAGTCTGTAGCTCGTTTGCCTCAGGATAGTTGGGATATTTTACATCATGATTTTCTTCTCCATCTTTTCTCACTGAGTAAAAAATACACATAAACATACACACAGCAGTGTCCTCAGTGTGTGTCCATTCTTGCTTAGTCGTCTTTCCTGATACAGAGTCCCAAAGTTGAATATTCTCGCTGTCTGTGCCTTTTTTTTCCCCTTTCCATGTCATCCCACATTTTCAAATCTCTTTCTGACTCTATTCATTTTTTGTCTTTCAGTCTTCTTGTCTTTCTCTCAGTCTTAATTTGTCTCTTTCCCCTGTTTCTTTTCACCTCTTTCTCTATTTCCATTTTTGTCTCTGATGTCTCTGTCCTATGTCAATCTCCTTCTGTCTCTGCGTGTACCGTTGTCTCTTTCTATCCTTCTGTTTGTTTCTCTCTTTTTATGCCCTGTTTTTCCACCAATCTCTTTTATATGTCTTTGTCTCTGCCCCCCCCCTTTTGTATAATTCTGTCATTTTCTATATCTCTGTCTCTTTTTGTCTTTTTTTTGTCTATCTCTGTCTTCTTCTGTCTCTTTTTTGTCTCTGTATCATTTTATTTGCCTCTTTTTCTCTCTTTCTACATATCTCTCTCTCTCTGTCTCGTAATATCTGTTCCTTTCCATACCATTGTTTCTTTCAATTTCTTTCCGTCTATTTTTTTTCCCTCACTATCTCTTTATCTCTTGATATCTTCTCTTTTAACTCACACACATACACACACACCGACAGCAGGTATCACTTTGTGGACTATGTCTTATTATCTCTCCTTTATCAGTAAGCTTTATACAGGAAAAAAATACTTTGGGATTATTCTCACCCTGTCTCTTTCTGTCTCTACCTGTCTCAGTCTGTTTCAGTCTCTTCATGCCTCGCTCTGTTTTTAAAGTCTCTTACTGTCTCTTTCAGTCTATTTTCCTCTATTTTCTGAGTTGAGCAGTTTGTCTGCCTCGGGGTAGGTGGGGTATTTCACTGTCTCGATTTTCTCCTTGACTTTGTAAGATGGATAGAGGCCTGTGCGCCCCAGTCTGCGATTCAGTCCTTTGGAGTAACCATCCCAGTGGTTTCCAGCAACGCCAATCACATCCCCAGGTTCCAGCGCGACGTCCTCGGCAGTGCGTGGCCGATGTGCATAGATGGCGATCTGGTTGTGAGCATTTTGCCCGCCGAAATAGTAGATGTCATCAAGAGAGTAGAAGTATGATGAAGCATCTGGGTGCAGAGTCTGCATGATTTCATAGGCCACGCGGCACACCTGGTACACACAGTGAGACAGGTCGCAATTACTGTGCATTCAAAAAGAATACTTTTTTTTTAAATTAAACAAAAGTTACTTTAAAAAAAACCAACTTGTCGTTAAGCCTTACAGTGCTGTCAGAAGATGATCTCTAGTTAAAGACAGTCACACATCAACTCAACCATAGCCATGTCATCAAATATGACCTGCTAGATGTTACCTAATAAAATGTATAAAAAAGTATAAAGTGTAAAATGTAACACATAAACTGCCATACAATATATTTACTACGAAGAAATGGGAACACAGTTAAGTATATTATGATAAAGGGAGCTTACAGATGGCTAAAATTAATTAAGTAGCGCAGTGCAAAAAAAGTGAGCAATGGTTCTGTGGCTGGAAGCAAAGTCAGATGAAGATGGCCAGATTGGTTCGAGCTGCCAGGAAGGATATAGTAACTCATATAATCACTCTTTACAACCGTGGTGAACAGATAAGCATCACAACATGCACAAAACATGGAACCTTACAGTGGATGGGCTACAACGGCAGAAAACCATGTCAGGTTTCATACCTGTCAGCCAAGAACAGGAACCTAAGGACATAGATGGCTATCATGGGCACAGACTCACCCAAACTGGACGGCTGAGAATTATAAAAAAAAAAAACACCTCGTCTTTTTCCAGTCTTCAACTGTCCTGTTTTGGTGAGTCTGTGCCTATGAGATGTACCTCAGATTCTTGTTCTTGGCTGACAGGAGTGGAACCTGATGTGGTCTTCTGTCCTGTCCACAGACAGGATGTTTGTTTTTTTTTCTTTTTTCCACCATTCTCTGTGTGTGAAAATCTAAGCTTTCTGAGGTACTCAAGTTACAGAGATCGTACATTTCTCCCATGCTGATGTATGATGTGAGCTATCTGCATGATTACAAGCAGTGTGCTGCAGCCACATGATTGGCTGATTGGGTAACTCCATAAATGAGCAGGTGTATAGGCGTTCTTATTAAAGTGACTGGTGAGTGTACGTCTGGGTAGGATTAGAAGTTGTACTGTTGCCAACCACTAGAGGGTGTCACGGATATTATGGATTCACTTTTTAACTGAAGTTCTTAAGTAACCACTTCATGGTTAGGATAGCCATGGATCCAGAGACTATCAAGGGACCACTGGGCTCATGGCAGGAGTACACCCTGACTGGGGCACAACATACACACTTATTCACTCCTACGGGCCATTTAGTGCAGACTATTCACCTACATATAGATGGGAGGAAACCAGAAAACCTGGAGGAAGCCCATACAGACACAGGGAAAACCTGCGAAATTACCCATGAACAGCCATGAACATGAAGGGTGTGTTAATAAGTAGAGAAATAAGATGAGACAAATGGGTTGATTTATTGTAAGTGTGACTCAGAAGGGTTTAGGCTGTGTGTGTGTGTGTGTGTGTGTGTGTGTGTGTGTGTGTGTGTGTGTGTATACCTGTGAGGAGAATGTACAGACTAGGAAGTCAGTCTGGGACAAGAAATGGATGTCCAGGATGACTCCCTTGAGAGAGTTCTCTGTGTAGCGGTTATGCAGTCCAGCCGACCACGAGATGGAATTATCACTGATGAATTCGTAATCGGGGTATCTGAGACACACACACACACACACACACACACACACACACACACACACACACAAACACACACACACACACACACACACACACACACACACACACACACACACACACACACACACACACACACACTTACTATCCTTCCACTGACATAACCAAAGAAAGCATTTAGGCTCTTTAAGCTTTAAAGCTTTTAGGTCATATTTCTATCCTTGTGGGGCTGAACACAAAACCTTCCTATCTCCCACATTACCACCCACCCCAACACACACACACACACACACACACACACACACACACACACACACACACACACACATGACTCACTTGCTCTTGGCCTCCTGTAACAGTGAGGGGTCATCAGTTGCCAAATACACTCTCTTTTTGTCCAGCTGCATGCGCTGGGCCATGAGCTGGAACTGTTCCTCCACATGCAGCATGTACTCCTCTATGGGGTGAAACGCTGCCTCTGTGCCCACTTTATCTGTGCGCCTCACATGCACACTGCAAACACACAATACATGCTGGTTTGACAAGGCTCTGTTCAACTACACAAAGCCTTGTCTATTCCTACATTGACATATGGAGAGAAAGTTAATGGTAAAATCCAGGAATAAAGAACGAGTCCCAAACAAACACTTCCTGAGAAATCGTCTACTAGCACAAACCTATTTTTCTTTTCTTCAGATTGCCATGTTCGGGAGTGGTGTAAAAAGCCACAGATTTAAATATTTACAGAGCTGCTGCATTTCTTCCGAGCAGCGTGTGTTGAAGTAGGTTGGGTGTGTGTGTGTGTGTGTGGGGGGGGTGTGTGGCATACTTGCTTTCAGTACCAACAACTTTCAGGTTCTCAACTCGTCATGTTCAGAAGTAGATCTGGAAATTTAAAATCTGTGTACATTGTCTCACAACACAAAGTTTTTCTTAATTAAACACTACGTAAATAATGTAAATGTTTTGATGTAAATATTTTAACGCATGCAGGTATAAATAGATGATTGGCACATTGTGACTGTAGTATTATACGTTTCTATCTGGGTGAAGAGCTGTTGTGAGATATGGAACATATCAAAGTTTTGGCGTTCCTGCTAGCAAAACCTTACAGTTGGGTTGTCTGCATTTACAACACTTTTAAGGTTACTTTAAATTTACAACATCAAAATTCTGAGTCAAATACAAAGTACATTTTTAAACACAGATACAAATTTTATTCTATAAGATTAAAGTATTGTTCAAAACAAACAAACATACAAAAAAACAGCACAGAATGAAGAATAACATCCTTCAGTGACGTGGTTTTTGACCAAAATGTCAAAACTTTATAGTAATGAAGTCATGACATGTAGACACAACATGTAGGTCATAATGACAACAAACAGATTGTTTATTGGTCCTTAAAATTGGTCTCAAATTATTTTATGGAGTAATAGCATTAATAAATATTAAACTATCTTGAATTTGAATGTACGTTGGTCTTATTATAGGCTTCTCATTCCCAGAATTCACACAATGAAACAGCATTTGATTTGAGATTTTCTCAGATTTTATGAAAATTTTGTTTTGATGTTGCAACATGTTCAGGTTCAGTGATTAGATGCTGTAGTTTATTTGGAAGATTTGTAGCTTTTGTCACTTTCTTTCTGCAGGCTTAAAGCATTGAAGCTGCATATCTTCACTGCAAATGTATCTGTAAATGGTGCTTGAAGTAGCATTGAAAAAGTCTTAAAAAGTACTACATGAACTCTGAAGAAACTTTACATGGCCTGGCATTAAAAACAATACACGGTAGAGTGCAATGCAGTGGCTTAACGCTCTGCCGTTTATTTTCATTAAAACAGTCTCCACCTAAACTCAAGCCCCATCTGCAGGTATCAAACTAAATAAAATACAACTCTAATGTAAATCGCCATCACTGTGTTGTAGTTTTATTAAACTCTAATAGCATGATTTAGAGTAGCATAAACATAAATGTCAGTTCTATATAATGCCATTTATTCTTATTTGTGGTTGGACCTTTATTCCTTACACCAACAAAACGTGTCTGTGTGTTTTGCAGTCATGAAAATGAAAAAGCTCTTCAACTGAAAAGTTGATTACTTGGCAAAATTTTGGACTTAATCATAATAATGCTTCCTTTTTTGTGTGGAGTGGAGATTTCCTTTTTACCATTATCTTTATATCCTCCATACAACCATGTTAAATAGTCTTTTTCAACTAATTAACGGATTAATGAATGATAGCGACTCATTTGCCTGCTTTGGGATTACAGCAATGAGAGAGAGATCAGTGAATGACCAGCGCTCTCTGCCACCCTCAATACCACGACTGAGGTGAGACCCTTGAGCAAGGCACCGATCCCCCANGTGTGTTCACTACTGTGTGTGTGCACTTGGATGGGTTAAAAGCAGAGCACAAATTCCGAGTATGGGTCACCACAAAGTCACTTCACTTCACTTCACTTCACTTCATCAGAAAGCTTGTCAAATGCACTTTTCTTTTCTTTTTTTTTCTTTCTTTCTTCGTTCTCTCGTTGGGGAGCTTCTCCTACTTGTTCTCACCGTCTGAAGTGACAAAGCTCCAGGACTGCTCAGCTACTCTCTCTCCTTCACACACACTTCCTTTCATCTTTCTGTCATGTATTACTCTCTTGCTTCATGTCTTTCATTCGGCCCTGATTCTCGGCTACGCTGAAGTGCTTAGCATCCAGCGATCGATACTCCCTCACCTCCCCCGCTGCTAACGAACACATTCGCACTTTTTATTTGTTTTTGCAGGGCTCATCACAAAGCTTCATTTTGTACCATGTTCTTATAAGAAGGCTACAGCAGGTTCATTTGTACGAAGCACTTGTTAACATACAAAAATCCATTTGCTCAGCGATAGCAGTCGGTGTATCACTTAAAGTAAAACTATGGCCAAAAATCAAATGCACACCAATTTCCTTTTATGCCAAATGTACCAAAAATCCAAGGCATGTTTGTTGTCTTAAGTTTGCTTCTTTTCGATTTTTTTCTCTATGTTAAATAAACAGTATAAATGAACTTTATTCATCATCCAAATCGTTGCTATATTGTACACTTTTAGCAACACCTCCTACCTAAATGAAGAAGGAAGGTGGCCGCTATGACAGATTGATCATTTTTAGAGAGAACATTGTGTCAGGCTGGACTTTGAGGTGAACATGTGACTTGGGAGTTTCCACAATGCAAAGTGAGCTTGTTAGCAAAATTAGCATTGGGCTCGACAAATCTTAACACAAGCATCCAGCTAATCAGTCAAGCTTGACATTCATAATATCCACATTTCTGCCAAATTCTGATTTAACATACTGTACACACACATTTGTTATACTATTTACAAGTATTATTATTATTTACAATGATCAAGGACAGATTACTTCAACCATGTGGCAGTAAGATAGAGAGGCACTCTTGAGCCCTAGAGCAAGATGCTTAACCCTTCACTGCTCAGCTGATGAGAGATGGGAGGAGAAATGGGATAAACATGAATATCACATTTGTAATTCTTATTTACAAACCATTTTGAAATAGTTTTATTCCGAATGGGTACTCAAATGTGCTAACTGAAGATGAATCAATCAATGAAAGCATTCATGAAAATGTGTTTGTGGTAAGGATATCTTAATGATAACGAGTTCAAATTCCTGCACTTAATCCTCTTTCTGTCTTCGAGAAAAGAATTAACATACAATTAACATACAATTAACACTGTATGCGACACAAGAGGCTGTCTTTCTAAGTGTAATATATCTAGTAATGCACGATCTACTGCGGTGTGAAATATACCAGAATACATTAGAATGATATAAGAGAATATTGTCTGGTGGCACAGTGACCCGGGATGTATATCTAATAGGACACCATTACCTAACAAGTATAGCTTGATGGAAATGATCTGCCATGAGGAAATTTAGCAAACAATTTTAAAACACAATTTCATTTATTGCTTGTATTATGCAAATGTTTGAACCGAACCCTAGTGCCAGTGGTTCGTTTACTGTATTTCTGTGTTTTAGTTTTCAGCCCTACACATCCCTCATCCTGCAGCCCTTGTTTTTTGGTTTGGTTTGCTTCATTATGTGCAGTGAGAACATAAACCGAACCAACTAGCAGACGTATCAAATTTCGTTCTGAATTGGATTCAGCAACCAGACTAGCAAAACCCTTAGCTATTGTTCGAAAGAAATGCAGACAGACAGCTGTGTAATGATTTTCAAATGATTCGATCAAGGTTTGGTATGCTTTCCAGCTTAATATAGACAGTGGTGTAGGTAGCAATCAAAATAAAGGGTATCATGGACTTAAGTGGTGATCCCACTGCTGGAATATGAGACATATGAAATATATTTTGTCACTTCTCCAAATAGCCATTGATCCCTATCTGTGGACACTTGTAGCGGAAGTGAGAGAATCATGAAAAATAGAACATCACACCACTCTCTGAACTCCATAAAGCATATTTCTGTCCGGCTCTCGGCACAGCCGTTGGAGCCTGAGCTGAGCCTGAGCTGAGCCTGAAAGCCCTTAATGGCCAACACTCATCTTTTCACTCAAGTCCCCAGTGGAGCAAGAGAGAGAGAGAAAGAAACAGGACTGTGAGTGCTAGAGAGGGGAAGGTAGAAGTAATGGAGCAGTGATGAAGGCTGAGGTAGGGGTTGAAAACGAGTAGCGCTCGTTAGCACAGAGAGGGAGAGAGAATAATAGAGATAAAAGAGGGAAGAGAAAATGGGGAGAGGTTAAAATCAAAGCAGGGAAGGAAAACTGTAGCGGTTTGAGGATGGAGAAAAAAAAACGTGAATGATCGCAACGAATTCTCACTTTAGTACTTGTGGGATGTGATAAAGTTTTGCATTCTAGTGCAAAAGCTAGTTAGCTTCCACTTGTAACGTCAACACGAAGGGACATTCATGCGCATTGAACTCAAGTCAGTGGGATACAGTAAGACAACAATCGCACACGGCTTTCACTAATGGATTAATCTACTCTTGACCACATTTTGCTCTCCTTTATTTATATATTTATATCCTACAGTACAGAGAGAGATATTAGGTCTGGAGATAGAATATCCCATAATCTCATTCCAGACCCCTACCGTATAAATCTAATTACAGCCCAGCGCTGTGTACTCTCCATACTACAGACCTTGAGCTGCACAAGGACATTCAGAACTGTATATAGAGCTGTCTGATTGGTGGCTCCTATCACTTGTCTCTCAGCAGAAAGTCCAGGCTGGAACTTACTGTGTATGATTAACTTACTTAAATACTAATCCCTGGCACAAAACAGTGTGGATGTACAAACTGTTCTTCCATTTGTCTCTGAGGGAGTTCTTAATGCATTTATACACAATCCTGCAACAGAGGGATTTCACTGCACAAAATGCTAACAGTAGAACCCCTTCAGAACGTACAAAAACAATGAACAAACACGCAGGAAAACAGGGTAAAGGGGCAGGAGGTAAAGGACCTGTGTTTAAAAGCCACCTCATGATAGACTGGATGTTTAATTCCAAATGCCAACCATAGCTACACTAAATGGCCAAAACTGAAAATCCCATTCCAAACCCACGTGCATTAATACGGGACCGGTTCCCGCTTTGCTGTTATAATAACCTCCTTTCTTCTGAGAAGGCTTTCCACTAGATTTTGGATTGTTTATTTAAAAAATTGTTACAAAGTATTGCTACCAATTTATAAAGAATTATACACAATGTATAATTCAGATGCACTGAACAGCAGTTTCACAGAAAGGGTTAACCAGGTCTCCAAGGTAATTATGGTAACTGGTAATTAAATCACATGTGTAGTTCACTATTGTAAAAGCCGACACACTCCTGGCAGTTACGGCTGATCAAGTGAATAATTTGGGGAAAAAGATAGAGGCCAAGATATGATGAGACAAAGCGGATTGGCAGATTTCTATAGTGTTTTCTTTGTCCTTGTATTTGATTGTGGTCTCTGCAGTTTATATATAATCTCCTACTTCTTACACGTTGTTGAATTTTATAATCAGCTTGTCAGATGTTGATTAATTTTCCTTAGCAGCACCTCAGATTACAGTTTTGACTAAAAGAAAAATCATTTTAAGTTTTTATATTAATGGACTCTTTCTAATATGTTATTGTTTCTATGGTAACAACTTATTCACAGGGACTTGAATACTGGATGCGTCACATAATCCCTGGCTAATAAACAGATTAAAAATAAAGAAAAAACGTATAATTTGATATGATGACATTTATGTGTTAATATGTTGCCAATTTTCTGTAAGGAGATTATTGTAGATCCTGTGTAGCTTTGTACCAGTCACACAGGAAAGTCTTCAGGATGAAGGTTTCTCTTCATTTTTATATCTTATTAAGTTCAAGAAAGAGAAAAAAGACGTCACTGAGTGAACAACTGTTTATAGCTGCTGTAATGTAAGTGATAACAGGAACTCACCACAATATTAAGTGCAAATGAAATTCTTTAATAAATTATTTGTTAATAAGCTGTGGTATAAAAGCTATAAAACACTTTGAGACATGCTGTTATAGGAAAAGAAATAAATTCGGGGTGCTTTGGCTTAGCTGCAGCACACTACCACGTGACTGATTATTTTCCTATAACAGCTCTATAACCTGTCATGTTTTATTCCTTACTGGCTCATCTTTAACGTCCAATGTAAATAAATGCAATGTTACGAGAGAAAGGCACTGACCCAATGATGGGGTGTTTGAAGCCCAGTTTGATGCCAGCCTCCTGCATCTCTTTCTCCAGCCACGGCTGAGGACGCACCAGGTACTTGACGAACTGAGACACCCACCAGACGGAGGGGTCTCCATGCAGCCTCTGAAGCCGTGGGGCCAGATCCTCAGGGATGGCCAGAGGCAGGTAGGGGGGTCGGGGGTGAAGACTGTCCACGATGGGCAACTCCACCACCTGCACATCCCGATCATGATCCTCCCCTGCGGGGCAAGAGATGAGACAGATACTCATGTATAAAGACAGATAACTGACAATGCTCTAAAATACACACTATAACTGCCTTTTTGAGCAGCCCGAGCCTCCCAAGAATAGCGGCTGTCCTAGACATTTCCTTCTTGGTGTAGAAAATGCCATAATTCTGTCCACCAAACCAGAGATAAAGGAAAAAGGAGTATGTTTAACAAATGTAAGTGCATTGCTTTTCTCATTACTAACAGTGATATGTGTTTGTTCACTGCCAATAAAACTAATAACACACACAACATGTAATTAGTCCAGTGTGTGTGTATGTGTGTGTGTGTGTATACAGTCAGGTCTGGACGTATTTGAACAATGCCAGAGTTTTTGTGATTTTGCCTTTATACACCACCACAATGGATTTGAAATAAAACAATCAAGATGTAATCGAAGTGTAGACCTTCAGCTTTATTTTAAGAGGTTCTACAAAAATATGGCATTTACTGTTTAGGAATTACAGCCATTTTAAGCAAAGTACCTCCATTTTCAGGGGCTCAAAGGTATTCGGACAATTGACTGACAAGAAGTTATTCAACCAGGTGTGGTCCATTTCCTCATTACTACAAGACAAATGAAGCAGATAAATATCAGGTATTGAGTCGGCATATATATATATATTTTCAAATACTAGGCTCGTTGTGTACAATGTGTACAATAATATGTATGTTAATTTTAAGCAATAGAGAGCTTTTTCCCCTAAACTTTTAAACTTTTCACTCACAGAATATTTCAGATTTGTGTTGACATTATTTATTTAGTTACTGAGGTTTAGATTAAGTCTGTTTATTTCACCTAATAATAATCATCATCATCATCATCATCATCTTTGATAACTGGCTTGTGAATTCCACACCATACCACACCATACTTTTATAAGATCTAGGAGCACTCGGCGGTCCCCAGAAGCCACGTTGAGAACTGTGGCTATAGAGTGTACAGAATACTCACACTGGGCCTCATTTAGTCTCATAGTAACATTGTGTGTAAATGTTCGCGTACACCAAACTCAAATAACATTTTTCACCAGCTTTACAAAAGCTTCAAAAACACTGACTTCCGTTGCACTCATGTGTGTATCTTAATCACGCACTCTTACACACACTCAGGAGCATGAGCAGGACATGGAGGTTTTTCCGAATTTACACAATTTTCATAAATACCAAATTTCTTATTGAAATGCTCATACAAACAATCTTATGAATAAATCCATTAGCATTCAGCTTGATAAATGAGGCCCGTTGTACGTCTGCCTGGACACCAGTGTGTGCTTAAATAAGCAAAGGTCAGACACCAAACATGACTTTCAGTTTTCCTCGGCTCTATCACTTTAATATACTCAAGTTTGCTTGATAGCACGCAGACATTTTAAATATTTTACACCATACTCCCAGGGACTTAACTCGATTTGGAACATAGCCTGTCAATCATTCAGATGTGTATAGAGCTGCTAAAGCCATTACAGACTTTAAACAACATTAAAAGGTTTTTAAAAAAATCGATTCTAAATAAAACACAGCCAGTGTAGCGATGCTGCGGATTATTACCGTTTAAACAGCATGGCAGTCACCATTTTATTTAAAAAAAAAAAAAAAAAAGGATTTAAGTAGTATCTTCTTTCATATGATTGCCAGGTAGGCAGGTACAGAAGCAGGTATACAGAGCTTTATTGAATGGCGCAATCAAGACAAATACCTAATCCAGAATCAAATTCAAGGTGCATGCGATTGTCAGACGATCAACAATCAGCATAGACTAGGGCAGGCAAGGGCAAGTCACGAAAGCCAGAAACAAAAACAAAATTCTGGAAAGGCAATCAATAAACAATGGCTTGGTATGGACTAGATGGACTAGTCTAATAACACAGATGATGTACAGATGATGAAGGCGCAGCGAGGGTGTGTATACGGGTGTGCAGGTGATTGAGCCCAGGTGTGTGCCATCAGTAATCAGGTGAACGTGAACGTGTTAATAATGGCTGTGAATTGTATTCCTCTACATGTTTGTAGGCAGCGCTGCATTCTGGGAGTTGTAGTTTAACGACATGACAATGATTTTCTTGTGTCTCGATAAAACTAGTACAAATTTCAATTAACACACATTTCAATACCAATAATAAATATAAGCACGAGCAGCTTCGTACTCAGGACCCCATCAGTGGACAGAGGATAGATTTTAACCAACCGGACTTCTTGCGGAAACT
>CM074963.1:11427729-11441364 GCA_037577455.1 Pangasius macronema
CATGAGCTGTCCCTCTGATGTACTCGTTCCTAATCCTGTCCAACCTCGTCACTCCCAAAGAGAACCTCAACATCTGTGACCCACTCAACTTAACCCACTGTGAGTTTACGGCGAAATATAAACTGTAATATAGTTCAGCCTTTCTGTAACCTTCATCATGTGCATTATAAGCTGCCACTGAAGTGGCAAACAAAGACAAAATGTGCATTTCAGCTTCTGTAATATTTACATTAAAAGCCCAGACATGCTAGCTCTGTTTCTGTGAGATTTGGCTTTCCTTTTAATGTAATTAGCTGCAATCCCAGACTTCTGGTATGAGTAAATTGGGCAAGTGAATCTTGCCCTAGAGTTCAAACTTGAACCTGAATTTAGGGAACTCAAAATTGCTTTGATAAACGATTCCATTAAAAAGACGCAGCACAGTCAGTCAGAAGGCTGCATTAGTAGTTGTAATTGTCTTTTGTGGGTTTTGGTGTTTTATGGTTGCTATAGCTATAGTCAGCTAGATGCTGGGTTAGATAGGTTAGCAAGCAAACCAGATTACCCTCGAATAAAGGAGAATGTAGAAAACTTACAGTGTGTAGGATTTGGCTTAATACCTCAGGGCTCAATCCTGAGCTCGGTTTGGGTTTTCCTCCCACCTCCCATAAACATACTGGTAAGTGGACTGACAGCTCTAAATTTCCCCTAATTGTTATTAAGCATGCGTGTGTGTGTGTGTGTGTGTGTGTGTGTGTGTGTGTGTGTGTGTAATGCCCTGCAGTAAGCTCTGGAACCAATGCAATGCTGACCAGGGTGAAGCAGCTAATGAAGATGAATGAATGCATGTGAATAAATGACGAATTGAAAATTCTTGAACTTGACACTAAAAGGTTAAATTATGGCTAAACTGCGAACAAAACATTGTTGAGTTTCATTGTCAGTCCTTCAATTCTGCCTCAGTAATGCTAAATTCCTACAGAGATGCAAAATGTACACTTTTACTGTAACTGTGACATAATGAAGAAAAAGAGGTTCTTTCCCAAATGCCTTCATACTATATTTGACTACTGGAATATAATTTAAAAAAAAATCATTTTCTTCGTTTTTTGCAGAATATTGCAGATATACTGCTGCATTTATGTATGCAGTCACGATTAGCTTTTGTTTATCTATATAATAAGCGTCTGTGGGATTTTATCTTCTACAGTCAACCTACCTCAAGTAATCAGATAGTTTCTCTCTCAGTCTCTCTGTTGGCTAGGAGCAGAGGAATCTGCTTGATACTGATTAAAAAGGTTATTTAATATAAACAGTGCCTGCTCCTGGAGAGAGAGAGAGAGAGAAAGAGAGAGAGAGAGAGAGCGAGAGGGAGAGAGAGCACCTGAGAGAAGAACAAATATTATACCTGCAGTACAAACTGAACTGACACAGCTGACTCTGTGGTCAGGGGAACATAAGGAGAGCTTGCCTGTCGCCTGTCACCATCTAAGAACAGACTTTTTACTATTTATTTTTTTTTTACTATTCTCTTTACTAGTGGTTAGGCCAAAGCGTTCTCACCGCCATGGCCCGGGTTCGATCCCTGGCCAGGGAACCAAGCCCAGCCACTGATAGTTCACTCCCAGTGCCAGTCCCAACCCCAGATAAAATGGGCGAGGGTTGCGTCAGGAAGGGCATCTGGCATAAAACCTGTTCCAAATCAAATATGCAGCCCAGCGATCCTCTGAGGCAACCCCTAATGGGAGCAGCCCAAAGAAGAAAAACAGCAACACCATTCTGAGCAGTTTAGACAACCTGAATAGGCATTATACTGGATGCATAATTACACACACGTACAGTTTCACTCTTACACGAGTCTGTTTGGAAATCGGAACACAGTGATGCTATTGAGAACGATCAGCACCCGCAATTTAAACTGTTGTTTCCTCTGTCTACTTTGCAGGTGATCCCCTTTATGCAGAAGCCTGAATGCGCAATTTAACACTCTTTATTTGGGTCTCGGACGTATCCAGGTCTGCGTGTTCAGAAATGACGAGGGACCAGATGTGATTTGTTTGTTAGGACCTTTGGCTCACAAACAATATCGACATACAGGTTAACGTTAGCTATGTAAAGACTTGTAGATATTTTATCTCAGTGGATGATGTTTTACATAAAGGAAGTGTCCAGTCATATTCTAAATGTATTTGGAGTAGACAAAAAAAGAAGAAATAAAAATTTCAATGCAAGAAACAGACGGGGAACCACTTTGTTGCTCCAGGCCCAGGTTCTCTTTTCTCCAACGTGTCTTAATGCAAGCAAGCAAACAAACAAACAAACAAACAAACAGACATACAGACAAACAAACAAACATATACAGCTGATGTGACTTGCCAAATGGTGTCCATGAATGTCTGAGAATTTTAACTGGATTTGAAACAACTTACAAATCTAGCTAGAATGAGATGAAAGAAACTTGGATTTAATATATTTACGCTTGTTTGTCTGCAGGTTTAAGATGCCAGTCTGAATAAAGCCACAGCGCTTTATACCCAAGCAGTGACAGTTTACAGCCTACTGGAAGCCAGTGAGAGATGTGCTCTGACCTGGTTAACATTGGTGCAGGGCTTTCTGGATGAGCTGCAGCTAAAAGGACGTCTGGTAATTGCAATAGAATAAAGGCACTAATCGATGTGTCTAGATCTTTAAAAGCAGCATTTTGTTTCCTGATGTTAGTTACAAGCTAATGAAACACTTATGCAGCAGCTCCATGAACGAGGTAGTGAGCCTGCTCACAACTTCCACTGCATAAGGCATCAAATATATAAGATGATCACTTCCTGACATAGTTTCATAAGGCTTATATAAGAAATACGGACAGCCCGTGTGTGTGTGTGTGTGTGTGTGAGAGAGAGAGAGAGAGAGAGAGAGAGAGAGAGAGAGAGATGGTTCATCCACAGGCTGAAGTGTTCCAGGTGATTCCTCCAGCAGTCATTTTCATTAGGACACAAAGTGAGGGACACGTTCAGTGTGTCCTCAGATCTGAGTGAATAAATCAGTGCTTACTGTAAGTATGGAAGATGATTGGCTGAGAATGGAAGTGTGTTTCTCTCCAACAGAGCATTTCAGTCCATAATAAAAATATCATTGAGTCAATCTGCAAAAATTATTATTTTTTTTTTTGCAAGAAATGATACATGGAGAAAACGTGTGATATGGGCTTTCCCCTTCTCAATAAAGATACGTGTTAAAGAGAGGATTTCATTCTCAACAAGGTGAAAAGAAAAGTGCATGTGTAAGACAGGTGAAATTCCAGCCAGAGACGAAGAATGCCACGACTATTTAGACATAAAGAGCGCAGTAAAACGCATTCTTCCTGCATTCCTCAACCTGCTTTCACACTGATGTGGCTCCAGGTTTACCTGCTGTGGCTGTGGAGAAACCACACGTTCTCTTACAAGCATTTGTGCACCGTAACCAAAGTGTATACAGACTGTTGTATTATAATTTATACACATTGCTGTGCTACTTTTTATTTATTTATTTTTAATAGGATATAAAATCATAATGGTGAGATTGTGTCCCAGTCATGGGCGGAACTAAAGCTGTAAGAGTATAGAGTTGGATGAATATCAGACAGACAGACAGACAAACAGACAAACAAACACACTTGATGTGACTTGCTGAAAGAAGTCCATGACTGTCCAGAATTTTTATCTGGACATGAAACAACTTACAAATCTAGCTTACAAGCTGCACCATAGAGGTGGCCTGTGGAACATCCTAATCATTTGCTTTAACTAAACACAAGCAATGGATAAACTGCGGTCTGGTCCTTGCTGCACGCCCGCTCCACTGCATTAGTTTCAGGCAACGCAGATGACAACAAACATGACCTACATGGATCCATCAAAGAAGCCAAAAGACAGCAGAGATTGAAGCTGGAATGTTGCTACTTGATTTTATTTAATTTTTAAGCTATCATCTTTTTCTCCTCTATTTTTTTCTTGTAGCATCCTTTTTTCCGAGCCCCCTGCCTCCCTGTCCAGTGTCTTGTGGCGAACCAGCTAAATATAGCAAAGGTGGGCTTTTATTTATTTATTTATTTATTTGTTTGTTTATTTATTTATTTACCCTCTTTACTCTTCTTGCTGAAGGCTTTTGTATAGTCATTGCCATTGGGGATTTTTACTTCCAGCTTTTGACCATCTGATTCTTTTATTTTTTTATCTTCTTTTCACATTTATCACAACTCCTCCTCCATATTAAAACCTTTTATCTCCTCTATTCTTCCTTTTCCCACTTTTCCCAGAAGCCTCACCCCTGCTCACCTATTGCTAAATCCACAGTTTAGCTTCCTTAATTCAGTTTCCTTTTAACCCTTTTAATCACAACCTTGACCAGAATTAAGCGGTTCCTGGGAATGAATGAATATATAAACTAATGTATGAATGAAAGTTAATTGCCTTTTTGTTCTCGTTGCCCGTTAGCCCCGCCCCCTGCTCACCTGTCCAGTGTCCGGTGGATGCTCCTGTGCGCTCGGTACACGTATTGCTCAGCGGTCTGAACACTGTGTCCCACCCATTAGGAGCGTAGCGCCAGCTGTGGGACTCGAGGACAAGTGTGCGCTCGGTGCCATATGCAATCATAAAGCAGTAAACCACATGGTGCAGCTGGCAGCCATAACCACAGCCCTTATTAATGTTACACACCAACTTGCGTGCCTTACTGCAGTCTGGAGGATTCTGAGTAGGTGAGAGAAAGGAGAAAGGAGTCTTAACTATTAATCAGGGAAGTGGGTATTTAAAAAGATGAAATGGTTACCAGGAATCAAAGTCCAAATAGAACTAATCAGTAATTAAATAGCAATACGAACACAAATAAACAAATGTAAGAAGGAGAGAGAAAATTAACTGCTAATTCAAGGGAAATTACATTTAAAGACAAAGTAGTTAAATGAACTACAAATAGAATCAATCACACTTAAATAGCAATCCACATAAATAAACATAAAATGCAGTGTGAGACGATGAAGGAGAGTGAGTGAGACCGGAGGTGAGGAAGAGAGAGTGAGAGGGGTAAACAGAGGAATCTGAATAATGTTTAAATGCTTGAGAGAGAGAGAGAGAGAGAGAGAGAGAGAGAGAGAGAGAGAGAGAGAGAGAGAGAGAGAGAGGCTTAATTACTTATTTAAAGATGAATTTAACATTATTAAATAGAGTTAAATAAAATCCAAAAAGAGATCGATCTGTAATTAAACAGAAATCCACATAAACAAACAGGGTATTTTGTGTTTGTTAATGATTATGTTTATGTTAGTAGAAAGTTCTTAATCCATAGAGTTATTCACTTAAAAAAAAACCTCATATATAAATATAAATACATTCACTACTGTGTATCAACCCTAACATATTCCAGTTCACTGCTATTGGGCCAATTCTCAATAGTTACTCACAGACAGACAGGCAGATGGACAGACAGACAGACAGATGGACAGACAGACAGGTGGACAGACAGACAGACACACAGAGAGATGGACAGACAGACAGACAGACAGACAGATAGACAGATAGACAGACAGACAGACGGATAGACAGATGGACAGACAGACAGACAGATGGACAGACAGACAGACAGACGGATAGACAGACACACAGACAGACAGACAGACAGGCGGATTGACAGACAGACAGACAGATAGACAGGAGGACAGACAGACAGACAGACAGACAGACAGGAGGACAGACAGACAGACAGACAGACAGATGGATAGACAGACAGACAGAAAGACAGACAGACAAACAGACAGACAGTTATTGCTGTACTACCAGCAACCACAACTAAAACAACTACATGTGTGCACTGTTATGTGTGAAACAGAAAATAAATAGGAAAATCTGAGGAGTCTGGACTTGGGTCAACATATGAACTCAAAAACACGCCATTCGACCATTTCTAAGTAATTAGCTGATGCTCAAAAACCACCCAGAGACATTTACTCAAAAATTCCTGTCAGGTAAATCTTGTTAGCTAGCCAGATATAAATATAGTGAACATTTTCAGGCATCCTATCAAGTTAGCTTTTACTAGTTGGTACTAATATTATGAACATTTAGGAATATGAATCTTCTAAGAAATCTTATCACTTTAATTATGTCAGCTATCTGGCTAGCATTACCAGTGAAGATTATAGACATTTCATGGTTTGAAGGTGCCTTAACTACCCTTTTAAAAAAGTTATTTAGGCTAGCTCAAGTTAGCTAGCCAGCTAGCATTAGTAGTGAAAAGAATAAAGTATTTTTACTATGACTTGATTTCAGACATCCAGTCAGATTAGTTCGTGTTAGCAAACTGGCTAGTGAACATGTTAGCAGTGAAAACTGAAAATCCTCACAGACCTCCTGTCATGTTTACTTATGTTAGCTAGCTGGATAACAAAATCTGTGAAAATTTGTGACTTTCTCTTTCCTACAAAAAGGCTCAAATATATGACCTTAAATCCACAATCACTGTCACATTTACAGTCACTCTCATACTCACACATGAACTCAGACTCACTTTCTTTGGTCTATGATCTGCAAATAGACACATGGGGTTTAACACACTAACCAAACTACTCAATCTAATCTTTCTCTCACTGTCTGTGATATTCCCCACTGACCCACTTTACAAAGCTATACGATAAAAAGAAGCCCACACTATAGAGCACTTTCTGCCTTAAGCATTAGCACACAGCCTGTACACTCCTTACATTTCACCAAAAGTGTGCATGCACATGGTCCCTCGTGCCTCCCTTCCCACATGTCATGAATAAATTCTCTTCTGTTTAAACCTGCCGTCTGTGTCAGAGTGTTCGTGTTCACGCTGTGCCTCAGGCCAAAGTCTTCATCACAACTGATGGGGAATTTGTTTGGACTGAGCATGAGCTCTTCGGACTGTGGACAGTAATATTTGTTCAGCAGTGGACAGTAATATTTGTTCAGCAGTGGACAGTAATATTTGTTCAGTAGTGTACAGTAATATTTGTTCAGCAGTGGACAGTAATATTTGTTCAGTAGTGTACAGTAATATTTGTTCAGTAGTGGACAGTAATATTTGCTTCAGTAGTGGACAGTAATATTTGCTTCAGCAGTGGACAGTAATATTTGCTTCAGCAGTGGACAGAACATTTATTAATAGGCATTAAAATCCTCTCAGAAATCATAGAATCATTGTTAGCTAATGGTTGCTAGCTAGCTAACAAAATCTATGAAAATACATCCACATTAGAGATGTTTTGTGTCCCCAAACTATATTGCAGCAACCTCTGTGTCTCCATGCAGGGGACACAGCTACATTAAAAACCCTTGTGTTTTGTAATCCGCTAATGTTGTCAACATGTTACATTGCTACGTCTGCTCTGTCACTGCTAGCATGTTCGCTATCAAATGCCCAGAAGAACATATCTTTCAGCTTCTAATGACATTGTAAGAAATACTGGCAAATACTGGCAAAACTTTTATGAAAAAAAAGATTTGACCTTATTGTTTCCTTTTTTGGACATTTCGTAATACATGTAATACATGACATTTATTAGATTTTTAGATCACACCATGAAAGTTTCAAAAGCAACACCCTTAACCACACCTAATATAAGTGCTGTAGTGACTCATTTCCTGTGTAAGTTTTATTTTTATCACTTTACTGATGTTAGCTTGCTCACTGCAAGTTAGCATTCCTAGAGTTACTCGAAGCTAGCTAGCCAAATTTCTCCATGAACATTAGCTAGATATGCTAACTTGCTAGATTAGGTTGTTTATAAAGTTCAGTTAATCAATCTTGGATATCTTTGGACTGAGCTAGCGTTTCTGTGTACCTTCCCTTACAAATGCTATTAATGTTGGATTTTATCAAAACACTAAAACGTATCTAGCTCATTACCTGTTTGTCTAGCTTATTAGGTTTGTGACTCATTTTTAAATAGCGCTGATTGGACACTATATTCCTGTTGTTATCTTGATCGACAAAATGGTTACACTTTTGCAAGCAAAAGTTTGCACATAAATAAAGAGTGAAGAGGAGGAGCGGGAGGAAGATAGAAGAAAGAAGAGGGAGACACTGAAAGACAGATAAAGCCCTACATTATGCAGAGAAATAGAGAGACAAGTTGGAAAAGCGAGAGATGAATTAGTTATGATAGAGAGAGGCATAAATAGAGTAGGAGTGGAAGCCACTGAGAGGCACAGATAACACTCTACACTACTGGGAATGGAGAGACACACTAGATGAGATGAGAGATGAATTAGTAATGATTGAGAGAGAAAGAAGGAGAGGGAGAGAAAGGTGGCAGCCCCTAAGCACTGCCTACAGCTATGATTAACATTGCCGACTCTAGTGCCACACACACTCAGACACATACGTGCACACACGCGCACACACACACACACACACGCACACACACTCAGACACATACGTGCACACACACACACACACACACACACTAGCTAGGCCCCTAATTGCAAGTAACTTATGGATTTGCACTTCACCCCTCACACCAATATGCCAATTATGTATTAATGTGTAAAATAAGTACTTCCTTTCAATGGTCTTCTTCTTCTTCTTCTTAACAAACTCAATTTCCCAGCATGCTCTGGGGGTGTGTGTGTGTGTGGGGGGTACTCGGGTTGGGGTTTGTACCTGCAGGTAAGAGATCCTGTTCTGCACCAGATTGGAAAGATCCTTTGCTTCCTTTTCCCTCCAATCACCTGCTCCATCAGCTTGACTCAAGTAGTGAAGATCTGTCAGGATGGACCTGCATGGTATAGTATATATACGGTGTATATTATGGTTGATGATCCACATAAATGATCCACATAAACCAATTAAAAATGGACATAGGGAAGACGCCAGGTCTTCGAGGTTGTTCAGTAAAGCTTTTTTGAGTTCCAAGAGGTAAAAGAGAGGCTGGTGCAGGAACAACCGTTTGTAGCTACTATAATGTAAGCGACAATAGCAACTAACTTGATTCGCAAACTTCACACAACATTAAATATAACTACAGGTGTAAGTGGATAAGAATATTATGTGTTATTCTTTAATACATGTGGATGTGCTGTTACTGGAAACAAACTTTATTTTCTGCATTGAAACACCTCATTGCAAATATATGACACATTGCATTTGCTTTTGTTTGTTTATAACTTTAGTTTTACACCTGTAATATTGTGTGTAATTATGTTGCCATATTATGTACATGCCTTGAGTATAATGACATTAAATGTAGATTTGAAATATTTCATATCATACTGATACCATTTTCCCTGGCATTTAGGATTTGGCAATGACCAAAATTGGGAGGAAACTGAGTAAACAATGCAGTTAGACTTGTTCCTAAGTGATTCAGCTTTATCTGAATCCCACTGTTGGACAGACCCCTGGCTATATGTCATGGCACACTTTCACTATAATACCTTTGCTAACACTGTTAGCACAAATTCCTACTGTGTTGGCATTTACTGTGCATGGGCTGCTGGGGTACTTTCATGTTTTACCGGTGCTACTGTGTGAGTTTTTTTACTCTGTACTGCTATTATCAGTATTTTTCTTCCTCCACCTTCTGGACTTCTCTGATTTTACAAGCAGATGTTGCCTCCTGTACTGATAAGCATTTCTGATCTGCACAGTGTGTTTAATTGGTTTTCCTGCATATCCAGAGACTTTATAAACACATCTGTAGATCACACGCTGATGGACATTCTGGAGGAGGCTTTTACATGTTTAGTCATTGTGGGTCCCATCATATTGTCTCCATACTGTTCTCAGCGGGAGCACATTAGCAGAAAAAGGTAAATCAAGTCAATCTATAGAGCTGTGTAAAATGGCTAATAAAATAGAAGAGCAGAGAACTATGAATCGGCCAGGTGAAACAATTTACTTTTATAATCTTGCTTTAAAAACATCAAATGTAAATTATCAAGCTAATGTAGTAACTCATGTTTGCAAAGAAAATTGCTAAATAATAAAGCTATACAATACATGCAACGGCTAACATCAGTAACTCGTAATAACTTGTATGGGCATGTATTGTCTAATGCTTTTCATTGTGTGTGTGTGTGTGTGTGTGTGTGTGTGTGAGATAGTATGCAAAAGCTTGAGCACCGCTGGCTAAATTGCATATTTTGCTGATTTCTGCAATGAAAAGACAACAAAAACAACAAACACAAACTCTGCACCAAACTATTTAAAAAAATCACACTCAAGTTAAATTTAACAAAAATAATAAAAAAACAATTGTGGCATGGACAAAGGTGCTAAATCAGTAGCTAGTAACACCGCCTTTCGCAGCTATCACAGCTTGCAAACGTCTTCTGCAGCCAGCTAGAAGTCTTTCTATTCTGGTTTAATGAATTTTCACCCACTCTTCCTTGAAGAACACTTCTAGTCCTGAGATCTTGGGCTGTGTTGCATGAACAGCATGTTTAAGATCTACCTACATACTGTATTTTCAGTGATGTTCAAGTACCAGGACAGTGAGGGCCATTCCAAAAGCTTCAGCTTGCATTTCTTGAAGTAGTTCACGGTTGAATTTGGGGTAAGTTTTGGATCAGTGGCTACGTTTACATGCACATCAAATTCCCCTGAAGGTCTATATAATCGGGTTGCAGCCATATGCTGATTACAATGGATATACACATCCAGGCATCTGACTATTCCTGTTTATATGGTTGTAAGTATGCCTGAGTTCGAGCCTATAGCTAAGCATCTCTTAGCACCCACAATTCCTTGCAGACTGAGTATGCACATATATTTCCTTTCAGTGGATTTTCTGAGTAAGGTGTTTACATCAAATTTCTAATTATTCCCGAGGTGGGAATTGGAATTTGGGGAATTTAGACTATTGTCTTAATCTGAATCGGGCAATCAGATTGCGGCATATACATGACTCAGCGCTAATTAGAATATTGCCAAATTATGCTTAATATCAGAATATGGATGTGCATGTAAACTTAGCCGCTGTCCTGTTGTAGAAGCCAATCTCTTTTCAGCTTTAGCTTCTTGACTCAATGGGTCACATTTGTGTCCAGAATTTGCTGATATTTACTGGAATCCACTCTTCCATCTACCTCTGCAATGCTTCATGTGTGACTGGCTGCTACGCAACACCAAAGCATAATAGATTCCCCATGCTTAACAGTTGGAAAAGTATTCTTTTCATCAAATACTGCTCCTTTTTTCTCCAAACATAGCATGTGGCCAAAGAGTTCAAACTGAACTTCATCAGTCCACCGCACTTGCTTCCAAATGAACTCTGGATTATGTAGATATTGTTTCACATACAACAAGTAAGGTATTCACAGGTAAGGTTTCCTTGTAATGATTTTTTCTTCAGATGCAGATCATGTGTGTGCAATCAGCGGTACACAGAAGGGTGGACCACCACTCGTGTCAGCTAAAACTTCCTGCAGGACTTATGGGGGTTTTGCTTTGCCTGTCTGCCCAGCATACGAGCAGTTCTATCTGTGAATTTTCTGGTTCTTCCAGATCTTTCTTTGACTTCCACAGTTCCCCTTATCTGCCATTTCTTAATGACATTTTGGACAGTGGAAATTACGAGCTGGAGTCCTAATGAGTCCCAAAGTTCTAAGACTTTACAACTGCAAGGGTATCCAAACTTTTGCACATGCCACAATAACTATTTTTTCAGGTTCATCAAATATAAAGTAACTGTGTATTAACATTAGCAGAATTTTTTTTTTCATACTTAATTTATTTCTGATGTGGCCATGGTGCCCAAACCTTTGCATACAAATGTACAGATGGGGGACAAATTAAAGAAAAACCTAACATGAAGTGTATTCATAAAGTTTTGGGCCATGAAGAGCAACCAGAACACCTTGAGTATGCCTCATCATAGATTCCACAAATCTCTGTAACTTTAGTGGAGGGATGAACACCTTTCTTTGGTAGATGTTCACTCTGTTGGTGTTTTGAAGATGACGGTGGAGAGAGCTCTCTAACATGTCACAACAAAATCGCCCGTAGTGTTCAACTGGGTTGACATGGTGTTTGTGAAGGTTATAGCATATGACTTACATCATTTTCATAGTCATCAAACCTTTCAGTTAGCCCTCATGCCCTGTGAATGTGGGCGGAGTCATTCTGGAAGAGACCACTCCCATCAGGATTGAAATAGGATAAAGATGATCAGTCTGAAGAAGAACTGTGTATTGATTTGTGCCATTTTCCTCTAAAGGGTGCAAGTGGACCTTAACCATTCCAGTAAAATAAATAAAATGCCCCCAAAGCATAGCAGAGCCGTTATTCTTTCCTTAAATTTATCATCCATCTGTGTGTTGATCCAATTCATCATGTTGACTCTTGACACTACAGCTGAGATTTCCAGTTAAAGCAGTAAACACGATTTCACCCACTCACACGCTCATACAAACACACAGCTTCTATCTATTTCTCTTTCTATTTCTCTCTCACTCTCTCTCTCTTATACACCCTCTAATCCACTGCCAGTGCAAGTGGGAATAGTAGCGAGAAATCAGATTAGTGTCCTGTGTGTGTTTTTCATAATTCCAGCAGCGTCTAACCCACACTTAACACACCTCATCACGGATTAGTTCACCTGCACGCTGAATTATAGCTCCATCTGCTCTCAGGTAAAAAGCCAATATGGCCGCCTGCTGGGGGCTTACAACCTAATTATGATTTGCCGTCTTAGATTAGATGCAGAGTGTGTTCAGAAATCCACCTCCTTAACTGAAGCCTCAAATTCAGAACTGAGAGGATCCAGACAGGAAGTAGGATGTCAAAACAGTACAAATAATGATGCCTTACTTAGCATTAGCATAAGCATAAATATGTGATCCTACTCACTGAAAAATCATTATAGTCTCAGTTTAATAATAGTGTAACTTCCCACACTGGTAAATGTTTTCACCTGATGAAAATAAGCTAATGTCAAGTTTTCATGAAAATGAAAAGAACTTTGCCACAAGAAACTATGCCATTTTGCATGAAAACATCATTCAGTCTCTGTATGTTTGCTGTTCATATGCATGACTAAAGCTACACAGTGCACATTCATCAGAAATAAAAGATCATGTAAATAACCAATATTTACCATTAGCTAGAATGTGACGCTGTCTAGCCAGTTATGCTAGCATGTGGAACTCATCAGCTAAGAAAACATACTTAAATATATCTATTTAATGTTGGCAAATTAGATCATTTTACCTCAGCATGCCTTTTCTAATTAGCTGGGGTTCAGTTTATGTGCCCCTTTGCTTACTCCAGCATACTGAAACATTTTACTGAAGTAGGACCAGGGGTGTTTATGCTCAATTCAACCCAGCATGTCTTGGGTCTTATCCATCTTCATGCACATGCAGATAGTTATAGCATTAACAATGTTGTGTAGCATGAGAAGGTTGCCACACATGATGAATTGTCACAGTTTTGGATAGTTTTTCACACTGATGAACCTGCCTGGATAGTTAACTGAAATGACTGGATGCTAAACTGAATTCAATCATTAATTAAGTAAGAGTACAAGAATTCAATTTCAAGTATAAATACACTGCCGTCCAAAAGTTTGGAAACACCCCACAAGCAAAGTGAGGTTTTGGACAATATCAGCATTAATCTTTATCATTTCCTGGTGTAAATGCATTAAAGTAACTTAAT
>CM074963.1:11443866-11455136 GCA_037577455.1 Pangasius macronema
CAGAGAGAGACTGAGAGAGAGAGAGACTGAGAGAGTCTATACACCCTACATGCAATGGCAAAAATTGGTTTATTGTTATTCTATAATTTTTTATACTTTTATTATTATTTTCACCTTTGTCTTATAGACCAACACTACTGTTGCAACTGAACTATTCATTTTTAGGCAATTATTTACAGCATTCAGTGGGTGGAAGTGAGCGTGGCGACAACCGCGATCAGTGACAGCCTTTTGATTGTTGAGCTGTTCACTGGAAGAACATGCAGTTGGCAAATTTTGGCCAGTCTTGCTAATCCTCGGTTAATCCGGTGCAAATCAAAATCCAATACGTAATGAAGTTTCTCGTTATAAGTCGTACTTATTTATTAGTCTCAAATAAAACTGCCAATTTCCCTGTAGTGCCGCTCTGTCCGCTCCCTGCTGGTGTAATATACAATGTCCTCCAGTGAAAATTGGTTCTGCCATCACTGCTATGAATAATGAGTTTCTGGATCACCGAAACGCTGGAAATAAATAAAAGCCAAATCTAGAGTGTGTTTTGCAAGGGCTTTCTCTCTCTTTATTCGGTCTGGGTAAATATTACATGCAAAATCGAAATATTTCAATTGTTCCCCGCATGATGTCAACATGATCTGGATAAGCTGAGATGTTTATGGAGATGAAAAACGATTTATATTTTTGTTTTGTCAGCTAGGTTTCTGTGCTACTAGGAAGCAGCAAACTTTACAATTGCACCGCAATCTTAAATAGCCAATTCATCTCTTACATTCATATTAATATCGGGGTGATGGTAGGGTATGAGCTGGAGCTGTATTACGCGGCAAAAAAAAAAAAAAAAAAGAGTAGGATTTTGAAGATGGTGCTAGGTATAAATGTTGTGACAGGTTGTAATGTGTGTGTGTGTGTGTGTGTGTGTGTGTAAAACCTCTGTTGGTGGCCGAGATCATGCAGCAGTGTATCTGTGTGCGTCTGCAGTGCAGCTGGATCTACGTGGCTCAGCTTCTTCACCTCACTTCGCAGGAAATACCAAAACTCCCTCACACCTCTCTCCACCTTCCTCCTGTAGTCCTCTTGCACACGGCCCGGGCCTACTGCAGCAGGGGGTGAGCAATAGAGAAAGAGAGCAGCAATTAAGATTAATTTCACACTCCATATTAAACCGCTGTTCTTTCGGAGGTCTGATATCTTGTCCTGATTCGGTTAGTTCTTACTTTGCACACATGTCGCTAATGCCATCAATTAGCCTGGAAACGTGTAGTTAGGAATCTGTTGCTGTGGGTTATCATCTGCGCCCAGCTGAAGCCATTATGAGTTTCATAATAATCATCCACTTCACTGACCACATTCTTTGAAGACTCCTGTGTCACTGAGTAGCCTTTTATCTCAACCCTGTCAGGCACTGCACTCTTCTTCCGCTGTCATCATGCTGTGCTTGTGACATATGTTTATCCACTATCACTTGCTAATTTCCTGGTTTACCTGAAGACTGTGTTGTGGTCGGGCCCAAGATTGCATGTGGTCCTTCTGCTTCCACTGGAATCTTCGAACTATACTACAAATTAGGATGCTGATATTCCTGGACCAAGCTGACTGCAGTGAAGTAATCAATTTATCCTGCTTGGGATCACAGTGGATCCGGAGCCTATTTCGGGAACACCGGGTTTAGATGGGATGCCAGTCTGTGACACGGCACACGCTTTCATACCTAGGATCACTTCAGCGTGTCCCATGTTTTCGGGAGGTGGGAAGGAACCCATGCAGACATGGAGAGAAAATGCAAAAATCCATACAAACTATTTAAATGTACACTTTGTTAAATTTAGTGCATCATCACTGCATATCTTTAATACTTACGGCCAAGACGTATTACATGGGAAGATATTCTGCGGTTTTGTGGTCGCAGGCACATTCATACATCTCTAATACATCGTAAAGGATCATCTTTGATCGTGAGTTGAGATCTGTGGTCTTAGAACGTGTAATATGACGCGCTCACCAGCTGCCAGTTTAGCGTGTGTCTGTGTGACAAGTAAAAATCGTAAAAGACTGCTGGAATCGCACACTGTAAAACCAGCTCAATACAAGATCAAGACAAAATGGCTTGAGACCCATACCAGACCAAGATGAGACAAAAGTGGTCTTCAGGGTTGTCTCGAAAAACTATAACACTTCATAGAGATACTGTAGACTGCAAATGAACTGCAGCTGTCAACATAACCAGACTACTGTTTGCTGAATCGCTTCACTAGCTAACAAGTTAGACTAAAGCCGATTTCACACTACATGATTTTCAGCCTGATTCTGATGTCGCAGACAAAAATCAGCATAAACGAATTCTCTGGTTGTGTGTTGAGATTGGCAGTCTTAGGATCCATAATGTGACGTGCTCACCGGCAGCTGACAACAAAGTTCTGGGAGTTAATTTTTTATTAAAATCTCAAAGTGTGACTGCTGCTAATGCGCTCTTCTAAAAGCCACCAGAAGGAGGATGGCATACGATGACACAAAACTGACAGCACAGCTGCAAATACAGCAGCGGCAACTGTGAAATGGAAATGAAACATGCTTATCAACAGAAAAATAGCCTTATTACCTCAAGCTCACACTGAAGAATGCGAGTCCGAGAACTGCGCTAGCCCGGATCGATGACATAAGCAGAATTTAGTCTTTTTCTTTAATCGCAGGTCAATCATTAGAAACATTTGGCCAAGATTTCACTGGGATAATCTCGTACAGTGTAATAAATAATAGTCAGCTGTATTGCTGTAAGCAGCTTGCAACTCAAATACGACGCGAAGAGCAATTCAGCTACACCCATTAACATTTTCCTCCACTGCACCTTTGGTCTGGTGAACAGAATGGTGGATTATACTGGGAGGAACACATGCAATGCTGCCCTGAAATCTGACCAATCTAAGGAGCTCAGAGTGCCTTCCTAATGGGACAGACCTTATCTCCGAAGAATGTTGATGCTACCAAAGAAAATGCTGCTTACCCAGGGACTCGTTCCAATTGGAAAAAAAAACATTGACCTCCTGTCACATGACCTGGATGAGATGGTCTTCGTTTTTTGGAGTTAGATTTAATGCTGAGAGCTAAAAACAGTACAATGTCAAGGAGATATTAAGGCTGTGTGACTGTGACGCAGGTCACCTCTCTCAGCGGTGTAGGCTGGAACATAAAGAATCAAGTATTTCCTTCTCTTCTCTTTTCTTCGCTCCTGTCCTTTCTCTCTCTCTCTCTCTCTCTCAGGAGTACAGGAGCTGATATTTATAGACCAGCCACAGAGAGATGGCCATGTCCCGTCCTCTAAATTCACCAGAAACACCTCTTAATGGCAGATAGAGTGCATGTTCTAATGGAACATAAGCTGTCATTGGAACTATCACTTTTACTACATTTACATTTATTCATTTGATACTTTTCATTCAGATACGTTTATTCCAAGTGACTTTAACTAAAGTGGAATCTAATGCAAGCACAGAGCGGAGGGTTAACAGTCTCGTTCAGGAGTGCTATAGTGTCTCTGACAATTCTGGGATTTCAACTCATCTTTTTTGATCGCTTGTACAGAATCTTAAACACTGACCGCTGCATATCTCAAGATGCTGGTTGAGCCGTAATATAGGGAAATGAATACTGGCATGTTACTCTAAAGGAAAATGACAGAACACTGTTTGATCAATTGCTCATTTTTAACCCAAAGATCTGTGTCACGTTAAGGCAGAAAACTTGATTTGTGTCACTTCAGCCTGGTAATGTGAATGTAGCCTTATTGCTGTCTCTCTTGTTGTGCACTTACCATCTCCAAACACTCTCTGATAGTTGCGGATCTCCTGCTTGGCTCTGTTTAGCTGCTCCTCTAAAATACGCAGCCGACCTGCAGAGACAGGTTTAACGGACTGTCCTTCAGGAATCCTGTAGGGAAGGGGCACACACACACACACACACACACACACACACACACACACACACACACACACACTATCAGTATTATTGTGTAAAGCTACAGTAATTATCTCCAGTTCTGATTTACACATGACACACAAGGACACGGGGTGGCATAAAAAAAAGATTAAAATATAAATCAGAAACAGAGAAGAGAGAGAGAGAGGGAGAGAAGGAGAGATAGAGAAAGAGAGGGAGAGAGAGAGACCCTCAGAGTAAAATCTTGGTCTTCAGTGCCAATATATACTTAGAAATCAATTTACTCCTACACTAAGACCTAAGCATTGGAGTAATCCAGGAGAAGTTTTCAGCTTTAAGAGTACTCCCAAATGACTAGGAGAGAAGAGACGTGCACACACACGTTATGTTCTTATGTTATCTTATGTTCATGCTTAAGATTTACTCCTAGGATAAACTCCTACTCCTTGCAAAGTGTTGCTCTCAGATCATTTACAACACATTTTATTCCCAGCTTTTAACTTTTTGGTTTTACGGACATTTCTAAGACTAGTGGGGCAGTCGTGGCTTAATGGTCTGCGAGTCGGACTTGTAACCTGAAGGTGAACCTGAAGGTCGTGGGTTCGAGTCTCGGGTCCGGCAGGGANGTGAATGACCAGCGCTCTCTGCCACCCTCAATACCACGACTGAGGTGAGACCCTTGAGCAAGGCACCGATCCCCCAGTTAAAATGGCTGCCCACTGCTCCGGGTGTGTGTTCACGGGTGTATGTGTGTGTGTTCACTACTGTGTGTGTGCACTTGGATGGGTTAAATGCAGAGCACAAATTCCGATCATGGGTCACCACACTTGGCCACAAAGTCACTTCACTTCACTTATTTTTTAGTTTCAAGAGTAACTCTCAGGAGTTTTCTACATTTCAGCCTTGAGAGAAAGGAGATACTGAGAGAGACCTAAGGAGAGAGAAGAGAGAGACTGGAGAAAGAGACTGAGAGAGAATGAGCTGTTTGTGCTTGCTTTTAGAAGCAGTTAGGCTGCATTCTGTGCAATAAATCTCACATTATGTACAAAATTGGTGTAAAAAAGGCGAAATTGGAAATGCAGCTAATTACAAATTCTATTCGATTTGCTAACCGGGATAAAAAGTAAATGTTGTTAGCGATACAGGCTGAGACATTTTGTTCAGTTGTTTATTTTGTGTATTGTATATACTTTCTTTTCCATTCTGTTTATTTAAGATGTATATTGTGTTTCATTTATTTAGTTGTGAAGAGTTAGCTGATCTCCCCTTAGATGTTCTGTCCAATGGGGAGTCCGGGGCAGCGTGATGTCAGGGGACGGAGGCGGAAGAGGGGGAAGATGGAGAGAGGAGAGGAAAATTAGCACAGTCAGCGTATTTCTTCCCAAAGTGTGATTAAAGCATTGTTTCAGAAATACTCATAAGTTATTTAGGTGACAAACCTTTTTAGACATCGGGTATTGTCCGGGGTAAACTGAACATTACTTTGACTAAGAGTTTCGGTTCGGTTTAGCCGACGACACGCACCAGAAGTGGCTACATGCTGCTGCTAAGGCCTGCACTCTTATGGAGGAAGGACTGTGAAGGCTTGCTGATGAAGTGAACTATAGAAACAGTCACTCGTTAAGAGACACGGTGTGTATTGACTGGAAGATCCAGATAGCGGTTTGGGTTTCTGGAATGCTTAAACTTCCTCTGGCTCTGTGGGATTCATCGCAAGGTTGAGACTTTTGTCACTGAGGCCAACCTCACTGACATCACGTGTACTTAAGATGTGAACTGCTCCATTACCAGTGAGACTGTAAGTGAATTTTTATTTTGTGAAGCAGCCATTTATGTTCAGGCTACAACGAACCCTAGCTTCACTACAGGCCTGCAACGTTCGTAGTAGTACTTTTCTTTAACAGTACTACTGTGTTTTAATTTTATATATCATCTGTGTGATTTATTATTTCTTTGACTGAATAAGTAAATAGTTCATTTGGGTTTTTATAACTATTGAGTGTTTGTGTTCTGTTTCTCTTATTAAAGGAGATTTTATTAGTTGTGCTTGTACATGTGCGTAGACTTTATCAGATAACCTCCTTAATCTTAAAAGTTATGCCAAAAGCTTTGTGAGTGCATACACATGTGGTCCTGAAGGCGAGAGAAATCAAAGAGCAAATGAAATAGAAACCTGAAAAGAGAGAAAGGAAAGGGACAGAGAGAAGGAGAGACAGTAATATCTGCTGCAGTGTATTTAGCAAATGTCCGTTTGAGCCTTTAATCAGTAATTACAGGCTGAAGGTTTCTGCTCTTCCACACTCACGCACACACTCACACACACACACAGACACACACACACACACACACACACACACACACACACACACACACTGTTCCAGCACAAACAGGCACTAATGAGTGTTCGGGAGTCTTTTCAGGCTCGAGTAGGGAATAAACCATTAACCAAGCCTGCTAATTCATTCTCTTACAAACTGCCTTACCGCGCAGGAATGCATACTCTAACACGTTCCCTACATCCTGTTAACACCAATCACTCAACCCTTCCATCAGAACCACTGGAGAACACGACGACGTTCTTCTAATGTCTGAAACATCTACTGAAGAGACAAAATACTGAGTGTCCATTACAGATTACACATCAATAATGTATGAACATATAACACGGGTGAACACGTCAGGTGACATTATGTGTCGAGGAAGGCTGCGATATTGCAGTCACCAGTGTTTGTTTCCTCTCATATAACAGCTGGAGAAAAAAATATCCCTGCATTGACTTTTGCAAAACAATTTTTTTTTCATTTGATATGTTTGTGACACGCTCTCACTTGTTCTTATATTTCATGGTGGCTTGCGCAGCTCCGTGCTGTAAATGTAGTGTGTCCTAATCATTCCCAAACCCTGCTGCTTGCTAAACTACATCCGAGGACACATTTTGGCCATTGATAGAAATCTATTAGTTGGATAAATGAGCTCGCATGGAGCACAGATGTTTTCTTTTTCCAGAATCAGGAACGTGCATTGAGGCTCAGCAGAATACAGCACAGTGTCATATGTTATATAACGCTAATGCTAATACAATGAGCAGACACCTTGCATTTCTACACATGATCACACTAGCCAGACACGAATAATGTCCTCTACATGTTAAGCAAGGACAGAACAACCAGAGGTGGCAAAAGAACCCAAATTCTTAACTTTAAGAGTAATCCTGCAGTAAAAGTTGAAGTACAGCTTTAAATTCTTCATTAATGTTAAAAATGTTTATGTTAAATGTTAAAGAAAAAAGTATACAGTCTTAAATTGACTTAAAGGGTGAAAGCAAAAGTTTTACAAAAGAAAAAAGATGTCTGCCTCAAATCACACACTGACTTTAGTTACTGATGGTAAATTAGTGCCTCGATCACCAATGAACCAAGGATTATGGGAAAACATTATCTAAGGAGGGAATAACAGCAATTTGCCAACTATTACAAGAGACAAGTTAGTTCCTGTTATCGCTTATGTTTTAGCAGCTATGCACACTCACCCTCACCTGCCTCAATGTTCTTCTCTCTCTTAAAAAAGTTAATAAGACAATAAAACACTTGTAAAGTTGTAAAGACTCTGTCGTGGTGGAGAATTTATTTACTGTTACAAAGCATTGACACTGGAGATTCCTTCCATAAATGTTAACACCGTCTTACAGAAAGCTTCACCATATCAGTTCCATCCATCCATCCATCTTCCATAGCACTTAAACTACACAGGGTTGGGGGGAGCCTGGAGCCTGTCCCAGGGAAGTTGGGTCACAAGGTGGGGGGACACCCTGGACTAGGTACCAACTTATCACAGGGTACAATCACACACATTGGACAATTTGGAAATGCCAGTCAGCCTACAACACATGCCTTTGGACTGGTGAGGTAAACCGGCACACCCAGTGAAAATCCCAAAGGACAGCGAGAACAAGCAAGCTCCGCGCACACAGGGCTGCGGCAGGATTTGAAACCCCAGCCCCGGGCGGGGGGTAGGGGGTTGCGAGGCAAACATGCTAACCACTAAGCCACCACCCTGCCCCCCATATCTGACTCAGAAGAGCTATGTGGATCCATTTGCAGAATGGTTTTTAATAAAAAATATACAGACCACAATCCAATACTGTAATCTAATAAATAGCTGAAAGTCCAACAGCATCTAAAACAGTAATCAAAGCAAAAGGGATATCCAAGAGGCGAAGTCAAAGTAAGAGTGCAAGGTACAAGGTAATGGAAAGACTTCGTAATTAGTGAATGTCCATGAGCAGTTTATATAGGTAACAACCAGGAAGTGACCCGTGTGATTAGCAGATGTCACACTAGAAGTCTGAAGAATGGGACCTCTGCTGGCATGGAGGGGAACTGTCCTAAGTCTCTTTTACACTTAGATTACGTGTCCTCAGTGCAAGTCCCTGTGAATGAGTTGTTACTATAGAAACAAAAACATATTCGAACTACTGTCAGCTCTGCGGTCACAGAAAATCAATCAACACCTGATCGATGAGATCCACGGTATTCAACAGTGCTGCGTTAAAGGGCTACAAATAAACACATGACATGGGACTACAAATGGACATCCTGATATATAACATTAAAGACTTCAGCAGAGAATAATAATTACTGATACATAAAGCATGTTTATGATTTTAGGATTAGCCCTGATATGAATTTGTGCATGACATACCGTATTTACACACACACACACACACACACACACACACACCCACCCACCACACACACACACACACACACATTTTATTATGCTGGCACTGCCAAAGAGTTCATGTTAGAATCCAATCAGCCACCATGAAGAACCTGCTCCTTATACATATGAATGTGGAATGTGTGATCTGATAACACTGCAGAGCGCACACACACACACACACACACACACACACACACACACACACACACACACTAGCAGCACTTCAAAGTGAGCGCATGGCTCTTCTATTTAACACACATATAAATGAAAATCCAAAAGTGCCTGAGGATTGTGGGAATAAAGCGGGGCTGGATGACCACGTTATTACATTGAAGCAGAGCACTTGGGAATGTCCAGGCCAAAGTGTGTGTGTGTGTGTGTGTGTGTGTGTGAGAGAGAGAGAGAGAGAGAGACGGAAAGAGCTGACATAGCTAAACACCAGGACAGAGGGAATGAGTTTGAGACGCAGCCTGACCTCGTTTAAGGCTTCATTTCATCAAAGAACGGTTAAGATGTTAAGATGGACTGTCCCTTTCCCCAAGAAGGCTGCCGAGGTAGGCACATTTTTTACACACCACTTGTGCCCCTGAGATAAAATCTTTCCAGATCTGAGGGCAGCATGAGGACAGCTGTCTTCTGAGAGTCCTTATTCTGGACAAATTAAACGGAGCATGTGTCACATGGCTTCTCAGAGAAGGCAATCCCGTAATTCTGTTCATCAGAAGTTCACCACAGAGTTCACATTTGTGCTGAACAGTACATTCCAGTTACTTCCATCCATCCATCCATCCATCCATCCATCCATCCATCCTTCCATCCATCCATCCATCCATCCATCCATCTGAACTATATAAACTAAATACTATAGCTGTCTGTCTTTTTCTTTTTTATATGTTCCATTTTTCATCAGTTGCATATGATCAGATCTGATTTTAAAACAGCAGTGGGCAATTTCCATTAACAGTTCCTTATTTATCAATTTCCTTTTTCGGAAAAATGTTTTATTTTCAGGTAAATAATCAAAAGCAAAATCATCAGCATGGTAAGTACAGCAGTATAAGTCATAATAATAAAGATATCAAATAACGTTGATACTCACAGGGACACATGGCTCTCTATCACCAATAAAACACCATCATCATTTACGCTCAAATCACCATGTGTTTTACGAATCAGATGTCATTCTGCGTGTCATTCTCTCTCTCTCTCTCTCTCTCTCTCTCTCTCTCTCGCTCCCCCTCAGAGGTCAGTGTCAGATGTGGTTATGATCAGAGTCGCTCTCTCGCCATGTCATTCCCTTGTGGCTTGTCTCATCCATCTCTTCTCGCTCTCCCCCCTCTCATTCCCTACATCCTCTTTCCTCTCCCTTTGGTATCTCCTCAATCTCTTCACTCTTCATCCATCACTCTGTCCCTTCTGCAGTTAAACACACACTCAATCCTCACACTTCCACTCTCTGACCAAGGCCTTTGCACTGAATGCCGAACACACTACACACTCCTTTCCTCCTCAGTCATCTGAAATGCCCTAGGGCCCTCACTACCCTTAGTGACTTACAGCTTCTCTCATCATGGTTGTGAATTTTAAAAATGTCTCGGTATGAATACAGTTACTCGGTGTGCGTAAACCGAGTGTATACTCGAAGAATAAACCGCATATTCTTCAGCGATCCTGGAATATGTGAATTTTAAACAAAAGAATAAAACAGTTTCGAATGTGTGTTTTAATGCCCAAGTAACTCCTAAATGATCTAGGAACACCTCTACACCTTCACTCTCAGAAATAACAAAGAATATCATTTGAATATGCATATTGGGAACACCCCCATTTCAACCTCCTGCCATCTCAACCCCAGCTGCTAAATTACAGGGTTTGGCACACAGCTTAAGAGTAGCTAAAAGTTTCCGCTTACTATGCTATCATCCTCAGATGATTTGCATATCTGACAAGATTTCAACCACGAACAGTGATGTAGCCCTGTCTCAGGTAATGGATGTCCTCTGACTGCCTAAACACTCATATATACCGCAGCTCTTATTGGTCCAGCACTGTACTGAGACAATTTATACTGTTTGTCCTTTTATTTATCACATCTACCGGAGAAGATTTTCACATTTTTGTGTACCACATTTTAGAAAGTCCAGTATTCCTCATTACTAGAAGAATGTGGGGGTTGCAGGTCTTATAATGATTAACAGTGGCGTCTCGACAGCCCTGTAAACAACCTGATAATGACTGTTGTGGAACGGAGGATAGAAATTATGAAGTTTACACATCAGCTTTTGTTTTGTACATGATAGATAGAAGGTACCAGTCAAAGGTGTCATGGGGGGTGTAATTATTCTTTGGAATGAACAGATAATGAGTTCTAAACAGATATAAATACAGATATGAATAGGAGGTGCACTACAAGAAATTTCCCAAAGATTCATAACTCTCGTACAGAGTCTACGTGTGACACGTAGTTACTTTATGATCACAAGGCTTCTCTAGAACATGTCTGGAATATGTGGATCTTTCACAGGGGGACCAACAGACCACGCTTTTCCAGTTCAGTTCAGTTCAGTTTTATTTGTATAGCGCTTTTAACAATGGACATTGTCGCAAAGCAGCTTTACAGA
>CM074963.1:11481793-11496313 GCA_037577455.1 Pangasius macronema
ACTTCACTTCACTAATAGAAATTTAGCATTAGAGTTTAGAGTTTCTGGGTATTGGGAGGAACCTGAAGACAACCCACAAGGACATCCAAATCTCCACACAGACAGGAGATCTTGGAGCTGTGAGGCAGCAACTCTACTTGCTCCACCATAGTGCCACCCCGATTACACGATATTACGCAATATTTGAGACTTTGATTTTCTAAAAATGAAGAAGTCGATTTTGTCATAACACATGGCAAATCCAATTCAATTAAGCATTTCAGACCAATATCTGCCTAAAACATAAAATTATCATTGACTCGTTGCTTCCATAGTACTTGTAGTACTTTGTTTGCATATTACTGTATAAATCCAGGACTTTATTGAAAGTCTTGGCAGATTTAGTATAGAAAAACCTATTCTTCATCCTAATTCCAAATTAACACGTCCATAACAAAGCATGTATCACTAACACTAATTCACATGAATATTCATTAAAAATTTTATTAGCAATCTTGTACATATGGAAGCAATGCAGCATTAAAACCCAGGAACCAGGAACACAGGAAATCAAATGCCATCCATCCATCCATCCATCCATCCATCCATCCATCCATTCATTTTCAATAACTACTTTATCCTGACCAGAGTCGTGATGGATTGGAGCCAATCCTGAAAGCACTGGCTATGAGGTATGAATTCACCCTGGACGGGACGCCAGTCCATTTAGGGCTTCAAATAAACATCAGCTGGTTGGGAAACTGCATCACCTTGCCTTCTGGCTAATGTCAGATCTTATAGCGACTCTATAGGATCAGTCTTATTCTATCCTACAGTCGACTCAATTACCAATGAAATGGTCCAGCAACCTTCACTTGGGCTGTTAAGTAGTAGAACAGCACTTAAAATCACAAGGGAGTTGAAAACAAGGGAAGAAAGAAGAGGCAAGTTCACAAGTTGCATAAATGAGCAATACTGGGACAGAGATGAGAGCAGAGACGATTGAGGGGTACAATAAGCCTGGGTATGATGTGTGTGTGTGTGTGTGTGTGTTAGTGGCAGTGGGAGACCTCTGCCTGCTCCCGCAGATGTTGTTTGTCCCGGTCTCCCACTCTTGTACACTCTCATGACGAGAGGAGCATATGCCAATAAAGAGGACAGGTGTGTGTGTGTGTGTGTTTGTAAATGAAATGTCTGAATAATCCGGTCCACCTTCCATGACTCACGCATCCTCTCATCTCCCACTCACTTTCATTATACGCCAACCATTACACACAGCCAGAGTCGCACCAGCTGTTTTTATTTCCCTACTTAAATTGAAACTAGTGGTGGAACCGAGATATAATTGGAATGCTATGATAACCATATAATCCAATATTACTGTGTTTCTATTCATCTTGGTATCTATTTCCAATTTTCAGAAAAAGCTATACAACAATGCAGTTGCAGTGCGAAGGTTCATTTATTCTGTAAAGGGAAAATACTATAATATTGTTTGAAGTGGATTACTTCCTACATTCACACTCATTAATGAGAGGCCATATATGACGGAATAAGATAAAAAAAAAACATTTGTAAGTTTTCTTCCAACTTTTCTTTTGCATGTCAAACAGCAAATGGGAACTGATTGCAGTTAGGAAGTGAAGCTGTGAGTGAGGAAATTAAGAAATGTCAGACCACACGTGGCATAGGTTTGGCCCAGGGAATCAGTCAAGCCAATCATTTGGATTTGTTGCTCAACCATGTCGTTCCTAATTTGCATAGAATTGAGAAAATCTCAATTCAAATGTCACTGATTTCCTGCGCTGTCACTTTATCAGTTACCGCCGCTGCTGAAATCGCAGCTCTGTGTCGTACACGTAGCTAGAAAATAAACGCTCACATTCAATTTGTTTCTTGCTTCTGTGAATGTAGAGTAAGCCTTCAGTAGTTTAACACAACAATGTAGAAATACCACCTTCTCAGATTTATACCTGTGTGCCAAGCATGTATACAAATATGCACTACTGTAAAGTGTATACGCTACATTCAGAAACAGTTCAATTCCTCACGGCGTCATTTTGGAACAGACGAATGAGCAGTAACACTATTATGTTGATTTCGCTTCATGTTTTGAGTTGCAAGACACACCCACATTTTGTTGTAAGACACACCCACATTTCATGTTTAACTTCTTGGTGTAAAAGCTAGTGTGACAGTGGCATGTTAAAAGCTGATGAAAATCCATTAAAAATCAATACTTTTTTTTTTATCTATAAAAATCTTCAAAGTATTCCTTATGATGACATGATGCCAGATTTTAACAGCACGGTTAGTTCAGCTGGTTGGCTGCTTAGGGAACCTAATATGTTGGTTACCTGTATATACCTATATATACCTATACCTGTATGTTGGTTAGGTTGCATCATGGCTGCCTAAAATCGCATACTACATACACATACTACTAAATAGTATGCCAAAATAGTAGGCTATGACACATATATACAGGCAATATTACTGATACTATTTAGACATATTATTCAGAGCAGTAGTATATGGTTTGGGATTTAGCTCATGCCATTAAAATAAGTACCTTCAGCAGAAAAAAGAACAAGAAAAGAAATGAATGCTAAGTCTACAGCTGTCTCTAAAATTGTAACATAATTATGACTATAACATTCAATTAGCCAGATAGTAATTTATGTACTTTACACAACTGTTCCTTTAATAGTTGCTGTTAGATAACCTGTAATATTACGCTATGCAACAGCTGAACAGCTAGGTAATATTATGGAAGCCAAGGTTAAACTTGAAATATTGCCTTTTGCTCTTGAATAGAATTCCCTAATAATTGTTGATACTAATGGCGAGTTCACACTGCACGATTTTAGCCCGATTTTTCACTCGCCGACAGGTTTTGCGAATTCGCCAACAAATGCCTGAAATTGGAGGCAAATCGGTGCTCGTCCACGTGCGTGACAATCACACAGTGTGCATTATCAAAGACGCGATCTGAGAGAATCACCGATGTGTCGCTGACGCTCATGAAATATTTGGCATACTAAATATCTGGACCTGTCGGTGATTCAAAATCCTGTGAAATGAGTTCTGACTGAAACAAACATCGGCGATGACCTCCAGCCAATGAGAGAGCAAGATACGGGGCTGCGGGAAGCTCGGGGAGGAGTTATAGAATATCAGAAAACATGGCTTCGGTGCTGAAAAAGGCTCCTTCTCGGTCTATTTGGACCCAAGAAATTTAGGAAAGCTCCTCGCATCTCCCCAACCATTTCCTCCTCCGTAATCTTTATTTCTTTTTTGCCCTTTCACTGCAAATCAGCGCACAGACCATTTGGATCGCGAACTTCTTGCGGGGTACCATTTCCAGTCTCGCGCGAGAACTCTGATCTCATGTGTGATCTTGCGTTATTTCCTTATCACTTCTCGCGTGCGTTTGGTTGTGAAACGTAAACTGCGCGCCAGACAGAGCTGTCTGCGATTCGTTCTATTGTGAAGTCATGCAGTGTGTAACCTCCTGTTGCCGATCCATAGTGCAGTGTGAACACAGCAGCGACTGAACGCTACCCCAGACAGTCATATAGTGTGTAACCTCCTGTCCCCGAGCCATAGTGCAGTGTGAACACCACAGCGACTGAACGCTACCCCAGACAGTCATATAGTGTGTAACCTCCTGTCCCCGAGCCATAGTGCAGTGTGAACACAGCAGGGAGTGAACGCTACCCCAGACAGTCGTGCAGTGTGAAAACCACCATGATCCGACGACTTTGAAAATCGTGCAGTGTGAACTCGGCATAACGTGGTGCCGTACGTACATATTTGCGCCAATACTATTGCTGAAATCCATTAATAACGAATGGAATTGTTAGGATCTCCTCAGGTATCTTAATTTATTTTGGTCCCAGTGTACAGCATAGTGCTACAGCTACTGAAACGTCTGGGTGCCTCATCAGAAACATCTGAAGAGCAAGTCTTTGTGGCCACATATTTAAATCAAAGACTTGTCCATCTGTCCCACTTATAGACAGCACTGGTGTCTGCGGCCAGACCATTCTCCTAATACTAGTTCTGTAATACCTGTTCTCCATGGCAAGCCTTAATGGCGTGGTGGAAACAAAACACCACTGCACATGCTGGGTAAATTGCACATGGGCCAAGTGACAGCTGCTTTGATTTTCCTGCTGTAATGAATGGTAAACTCTGGACTGTCAGGCCGCGCTGATGCGTGTGTGATAAGGATGGTTTATGGGAGCTGTGGGAAATGCTTTGTTTGCATGTGGTAGAGCGATACGCACAACCATGCCATGTTTTATTCATGTTTAGAGGAGCAATGGAAAAGTAATAACAGTCTGCGGGTAAACATTGAACCCTCTCATGGCTGCAGAATCATACAGAATTGTCAAAAGGGAATCAGAATCGAATTTATGAGGTGGAGGTGACTGTAAAACTGTCTGTGGCAAAACTGGTCATGTCGGCTGAGCAATGTAGGCCTGCTTGAACACTCCTTCATAAAAGGAGGACACCTCCAGAGTTCTATAATGCCTTTTAAACTATTAGATTGCCTGTACAGTTTCTCTCCATCCTGCCAAAGGTGTTGCCGTTTTGGTCATTATTCAAGCTTTACCTTTCATGTTCAGACAAAATGTTCTTACATTCACAGTAAATGACATTATATTATTACTAAACACTCTCACAAAATTATTTGTTGCTCAAAATGTTGTCACATTTGCAACAAAATGCCATTGCATTCACTAAAAAATGCTCTCATTTTCACAAAACCTCTTACATGCATGCAAAACGTAGCCGCATTCACAACCGCTCTCACATTTGCACTAAACACAAAATGCGCTCACGTTCATACGGTATTCTACCACACTGTACACTGTGCACATGTACAAAATACATCTGCAAAGCTTACTTTCACATTCTCACAAAAGGCTCTCATATTTGCACAAAAAGCTCTCACATGTATGTACAGTATGTGGTGGTGGTGGTGGTGATGATGGGGCGGAGTTTAATAAGAATAACTTCCCCTGAATTGCATATAACCTACAGTGCATCACTAGTGGATATAAATAAATAAATAAAAACTCAAGCACGTGTACATACATAAGATATGATGCACACTAAGGATGCCCAACACATAACATAATCGCTAGTACAGCATAATATATTATATATATATATATATATATATATATATATATATATATATATATCCAGTATACTGTGTATGGATTCATTCATTCATTCATCTTCAGTAACCACTTTATCCTGGGCTCATGGTGGATCAGGAGTCTATCCTGGTAACACTGGACACAAGGCAGGAGAATTCACCCTGGGCAGGATGCCAGTCTAGTGCAGGGAATTCACACCTAGGGGCAATTTATCTTGGTCAATCCACCTACCGGCATGTGGGAGAAAACCAGGGAACCCAGAGGAAACCCACACGAACACAAGGAGAACATGCAAAACTCCACACAAACAGTACCCTGAGCTCAGGAGGACCCAGGTCTCTGGAGCTGTGGAGCTAGATATATATATATATAGATAGCTAGCTATGTATCTATCTATCTATCTATGTATATACACACACATACATATACACAAAAAAACCCAAGTAGCCAATTTCCAGGACTAAAGCAAAGCAAAATCTTAAGGTATATAAACAGTAAAAACATAAACTAAAATAATCCAATAATGTAATTAAAAGCACTGTATTAGACAGTTCCGTTTTTGTGGGTATTTGAGTTATCCTTTTGACTGAAGCACACTTGACCTTGGCAGCAAGAACAGTATAGTTCTAACAAGCCCCACACAAACCAACATTCTGCACACACACATGGACTCTGCTCAGCAGAATGTCAACTAGCCCACTGCACCAAGACACCGGGTGCTGACTATTATTATGATCTGTAGTGAGAGAAACTGAAAGCTGTAGTGGTTAACATGGAGCAGTCCACATACAGATACAGGTGCTGTAACTCCGTTCACGCTGATCAGATAATAAGGATGCACTAAAATTTTGTGCTAATACTCGGTCCAGATTCCCAGATTTGCTCTAGGTCCATCATTCAGGTCCCACCTTTATTTTGCTGTATGATCTATGCTTCCCAAGGTGTACGCTGGTCTGTATCCCTTTAAGTTGTTATACAGTCTTGGTTGCATGTCCTCCATCTTGCTACTTCCTCTGGCTCTCCTTTGTTAGTTCCCATTGTTATTACTGATCTTGGTCTGCCTTGTCGTTACCCCATTTTGGCTTCATTTGTCGTAACCTGATCCAGGTCCCTCTTGTCAGGATCTGATTTCAGTCTGCCTGGTTACATGTTGTTACTTAGTGTAGGTCCCCGTTGTCACTACCTGATCTGTGTCTTCCTTGTCCTGAACCGACTTGCATCCTCGGTGTAGATATGCAGTCTAGGTCCTTCGTGTTGTCTTAATCCAGTCTGAGTCATCACCCAATTTGGGCCTTTCTTGTCATTACGTCTGCCAAATATATACTCGCAAATGCACCATGTTCATACAAGTGTACACTGCATTATGCATGACACAAGCATTTGGCAATAAAGCTGATGAGAACACTTCTGTACTCACCTTTGTTGTATTGCTAGATTAGCATCTTATGTTTTTTTCTATAAAGATAACTAAAAAAAATATTAATATTGCTATATTAATGTCAGTGTTTGATTAGACTATATCTGTGGCACCAAGTACAAAGACAAATGCTTCCCCCAGTGCTGACCCCACAACCAATCAGCCAGAATTTGGTGGTGTGTCGTAAGTAGCGTTGGATAATGTTGAATAAACTGCCATCATGTTTAAATCGCTTCTACCTTTCTTGCTTGGCTTGAGTTCATTTTGGAAGGAACACATGGGGTCTCCACTAAGCTATACCTGCTATGACCTGACAATATCTCTTATCCTGGTTAATTACTAACACTACGCCACATTTTTGTTGTTCTGCTACAGATGTTAGCGTGTGTACAGTTTAATATTTACTTTGCACTGATAATGGGACATAATTGATAGCCTGATTTTACACCACCCACATGAGTGGCATGAAGGCCTCACAACAGTAATAAAATGCTTACACTAATGCTGTAATTTTTATATGACACCACTACAGCAGCACAATAAGAAATAATGAGTGGATTTTATATGCTTGAATGGATCTGAAGTACAATGCGGATTATAAAGTCGCCTATTTAGAGCCCATAATTAACTGGTAATTAAGTGCTTAATCAGGACTTTGATTTGGTCTTAATTTAACAAATACCGTCAGGCCAGTATCAGCTGTACATTTCGAGCTGAGTTAGTCATACTCAAGCAGACTGAGTAGATGTGATAACCACCCCATCCCCCCTTCCCATCTGACTTCTCCTCTGAACACACAGTGATGCCTGGCAACGTTAGGGTCACCTGGCAACCGAAATTACAGGGTAGCCTACAGCAAACCTCTGAACAGACAGTGGGATAGACTGAAAACACACAGAGCGACAGATGGGAAAATGGATGGATGGAAAGACATACAATAAATGGATAGATATTTGAAAGTATGGCTTAAAGTATAAATAAATAAATGGATGGATGGATGGATGGATGGATAAGTGAATGGACATACATAAATGGATGGATGGATGGATGGATGGATGGATAAGTGAATGGACATACATAAATGGATGGATGGATAGACATAAATAGATTGATCATTGAAAGTATGGCTCAAAATATAAATAAATGAATGAATGGACAGATGGATAAATGAATAGACAGATAATTGGATTGATGGGTAGAGGGGTGGATGGATGGATGGATGGATGGATGGATGGATGGACAGAAGGGTGGATATAGGGATGGATATAGATAGCTAAGCATGTAAAGATCCCTTCATTTTCAGCCAGAAATGCTGACTTGTGTGAGAGGGCCTAAACCTCCCAGACTATGAAACCCTAAAAGAGTTATTGCTCCATCACTTGATGAGCAACACGTCAACTTTGGAAGCAAAATGGATTTGGGGTTTCAGATTTAATATTTGAAAGCTTCCTAAAAGCTTCCTTAAAAAACAAAGCAAATTATTTCTTCATGTTTCTTTCAGTGCCTCAACAACAGGACAAGTCTACTTTGGCATACTTTGTTTTATCTCATAAGTCAAAACCTTTTTTTTAACACTTTTTTAAGTCAAAGCATGTTGTGTTAAAGCGTGTTTATGAACTACACACCTCCGTGCGTTAAAGCGTGTTTATGCACTACACACCTCCGTGTGTTAAAGTGTGTTTATGCACTACACACATCCGTGTGTTAAAGCGTGTTTATGCACTACACACCTCCGTGTGTTAAAGCGTGTTTATGCGCTACACACATCCGTGTGTTAAAGCGTGTTTATGCGCTACACACCTCCGTGTGTTAAAGCGTGTTTATACGCTACACACATCCGTGTGTTAAAGCGTGTTTATGCACTACACACCTCCGTGTGTTAAAGCGTGTTTATACGCTACACACATCCGTGTGTTAAAGCGTGTTTATGCGCTACACACCTCCGTGTGTTAAAGCGTGTTTATGCGCTACACACATCCGTGTGTTAAAGCGTGTTTATGCACGACACACATCCGTGTGTTAAAGTGTGTTTATACGCTACACACATCTGTGTGTTAAAGCGTGTTTATGCACTAAAGTTTTTGCTACTACAGTTTTTGTCCACAATTTGGACGATCTTTTGTTGCATTAAAATATGTTAAGACAAATGATACACTGAAAAAAATGGAATGTGTGGTCGGTGAGATTTAAGAAAATGCATGGTTTACATAAAAATATTAAGTTTCTCATCAAAACGTGATTCATTGCTTATGCTAAACTTAATTTAAACTAATTACAAGACTAAATTCTGTACAGTGGGCGTGATCAATTCACGTAGTACAGGTACTATAACTATAGAATTTATAATAACATGACTAGATCGTGTGGTAGAATAGTGCAGCGGTGATGTGGTTGTTGTAGAATGCTAGCAACCTACGTTCGATCCTCAGCTCAGGTGCGAGTGTGGATTCACTGAGCTTTTTACTACTAAATGAGAAATTCTGATATATTCTGGACTGTAAATCCAGATATTGTTGGGATTTTTCAGGCAGTACGACTGGCCAAGAGTGTGGAGGCATGCACGGATACGTTTTGTTCATCAAAAGTTGAGCACTATTACTACAAACTATAGTAATAGTAATGTAAATGAGACTTTTTGAGCTTTAAGTAGCTAAACCTTGGCGTGACTCGGACTGGTGAATCACCAAATTCATCACGATGCCAGCGTGACTACTTTAATGAGGAATATCCATTAACCTGATTTTAAAATCCAATTAGTTGTTAGTCACACGGTGGAATAATGATGAATGACGGTCTGTTGTGACAAATTTCCACTGTGACCCTGTGACAGCTTGTCAATTTACAACTGATTTCACATGTGAAGAGACAAAATGAATGGAAATGGAAAAGTGAAAATTATGCATGCTTTTAAGTACTTTGATTTAACAACGTAATTCCCACCTGGTGCATCAGTTACACAATACCCTGCAATATTTTAGACATTCTACAAAGACAATATTATCATAGGCGCTAATACATTGATCACCCATGTATTCTGTTCTCAATAGCTGCCCATGTAGGCAAAATGCTTCATCATGTTCCTTATTTCGGGGAAAAGAAGCACATAACCATATTAGAGAGCTTTCGCTATTAGTACAGCTATTCTCCAAGTGAAATTGAATCCTTTTCCCAGCAATTTCAAGATAAAAAAAGGAGAGTCAAACAAAGACAGTAACTACATTTTCAACTGGAAGGAGCTGAATAACATTAGGTCCTGAACGAAACACTGGTAGATAGTTGATGCTGTGCAAGTAAATTAAATTGTTTGATTTCAATATTAATCATTTTAGAAGTGGCATACATTAAAAGGGCATATAATATCTACCCAATATCTACCCAAGGACAAGTGGATTTGTGTAATAATGAAACTATGAAATGCTCTAGATTCCAGTTATAATGGAAAAATAAAAAAAATTGGAATTTATTCAAAATTGACCACCTCTGAAACCTTGAAGCATAACTTTGGAATTCATACATTTATAACTTCTTTCTTCAACATGCACAGCTGTTCAAATGTTTAGCTATCATAATTTGCCATGTCTCTGCCTTTACACTAAACCGTTACGCCAATATTAGTCTGTTTTGACCATAACTGTATATCGTTAGCCTCATACCATAATTGCCTAAGTCATGTTTGACCATATATGACTTGGGCAATTATGCTATGAGGCTAACGATANAGCCTCATACCATAATTGCCTAAGTCATGTTTGACCAAATATGACTTGGGCAATTATGCTATGAGGCTAACGATATAGCAGCTTATCAGTGAATATGCCATGGACACTATCAAGAAATGCTGACAGTTTCATTATAAACAGTATGTATTTATTATGAGATAAGCGTAAACATATACACAAAAGAATTGTTTAAAATATTGGTTGCTCCAATACATACATTAGTGAGGAAAATCATTATATTTGGGGTGTCATGATTTAACTACTGTATGCAACAATTGAAATAGGACCCAAAAAAAATAAAGTAGGAATGCAATAAGGATCCCCACTCTAGCTTAGCCTTCCTGGTGACATTAAGCTGAAACGGTGCAATGTGTTGGCGTAAAACCTGCTGCTCTGGGTGGGAATGCCCCTCAAATATAACGGATAAGTGACAACTGAAAAATAATACCTGACTTTCCTTAAACTGTCATTCAAAGCAGTTAGATATAGACCTGAGTGGGCAAGGTAACTTTGTTCCTATGTGCACGACGTTCTAATGTGAAGTTGACATTCGCAGTTAGTCACCTGGTGAAATCAGGCTCTCAAATAAGAAATCAGATAAACTGCAGTCTATTTTCACTAGGACTCAATTTACATCTGATTTCACATACAGAAACTCTTACAACAAATTTACTCTTAAAACAATCCAGTAGATCAATAATTGGTGAATCCCTATCTGAAATTGGCACTGCCCCAAAACGTATTTTGTCCTTTTTTTTATTCCACACAACGCCTCCTTCACTTCAACTCTTGCATCCGATGCCAACAACAGTTGCCTAGCAACTCTATATTTGCCTGGAAAAATCCTACTCCACTATTTATTTTTGATACAAAACAAGAATTTGCACAGAAATGGTTTCTAAACACAAAGTGAAAAGACACTGCAGGAAAAGTGTGTGCGTGTGTGTGTGTGTGTGTGTGTGTGTGGGGGGGGGGGGGTGTTATTAGAAGTGGGTCATCAGCTTTCTACTAAACCACAGACAGAGACACATCCTTGTCTCAAGAATGAAGGGCACAAGTTCTAACTTGCTGGTGGTACAAGGCTTTTTTCACGAATGGGGTATGGTGCCAGATTTGAGAGAGCCACCACTGAGACCTCCCTCACTGGCTGGGGGGGCAAGTGTGGTGCCATGAAGGCACAGGATTTATGTGGAGCCAGTGTGAGAGAAGAACACATCAACCAACTGGAACTGACGGTAGTCTATCTAACTCTCAAATTCCCATTACCAGTTCTGTCATCATGGTCAAATACATCAATCAACATGGTGGCACAAGGTCACAAGGTGCCCTCTGCCTTGCATGGAATTTCATCAAGTGGCCTACCTTTGGTTAGCCATATGGGAAGGAACTCACTTTTGCTAGGATGCACTGTCAAGACAGAGAATATGCCTTGGAGAGTGGCATCCCTACCCAGAAGTTGTGTCCTAGATCTGGAAAACGTTGGGCAGGGCAAACATGAACCTCTCGAGCTTGACTTACTGATGACTGTGGTTCACACTAGGTCAGGATGCACTGGTTCATGACTGGCATCACTATCTATCTACGATTGTACCCACTCCAGACAGAATTCAGTGATCAGACCACAGAGTCCTGCCTACTTGGTCCCGATGAGTGAAATACAAGAAGCAGAAGCAGTCCAAAAGACACTCCTGAATGCAAGTACACAAGTGGTCTCAGGTCGAAACTGTTCCACAAATGTTGTATGCCATATCATCTGGATCCAGTGCACTGCCATGTTATTAAATTACCAGCCTTCCTACAGGGAGTGCTAGACAGTGGAATGTCCCCATTTACGTTGAACATCAATCATGATGTCTCACTGGGGGCTCATTAACTTGTCAGAGTTTTTCTGAAGGGAGCAAGGTACCTCTGTCTGCCATGCTCCCTCAAGAGCCTGACATGGGATCACCCTTGTACTCTAATGACTGCCTTTTTGCTATCAATCACTGCAGCAGAAAGAGTTTGAGAACTACACGCTTGGCAACAAGCTCACCCTGCATGTATTTGGGGCCAGATGATTTTGGAGTGAACCCCGGGTTTTTGCCCAACATTTATACCTCATGCATTAATGTTGTGGACACCTGACCAGCAGTCCCCGCTGGACACATTTCCAATCAGTCTTAAAATTTCTCATGACACTGTGGCATAGGGGATCCAGGTCATTCTCACCACCAAATTCCTCTGTAATCAGTCTGACCACAGTTCTCACTCTCACTGCTACTGAAACCAATCATAGAATTTTAAATGGCAATTATGGCTCCATCTCCAAATGGACTTAGATTTTTGTTGTTGGATGTCAATCAATGTACAACGTCACCAGCGTCACCATACACCACAATAATCAAAGGAAGTATAAGGATTCATTCAGGAAAAATATACTCACTACTGAAACCATACATCACATCTCATCCACCCACCCCTACACACACACACACACACACACACACACACAATTCCTGGCTGTTGGAGCGACTCCTATGCAAATCCACACCCTGTCTAATTTGACGAAATGCACTGATGAATCAGGATGCAAAATGGTAATTACTCTGAAACGGACCGTTGAAGAATGAACCCGTTAGCATTCTGAGTCTCCTGGAATTCATTACACTGCATGGCTCACTGTGCTAGAGTCATGTGCATTCCCAAACATCTGCACATTATGGAATATTAATGGATACTGAATGGAACTGCAAATTAATGAAGGTCAGTGTCTGAACTAGCCTTGCATTGCTTTCAGTCCTATGCAAACAGCGACACTGTCCTCTTGTGACCCCCCCCAAACATCCCACACACACACACACAGACACACACACACACACTCAGACATGCATTTTTCTCCCACACACATATACACTGTGCAGATAAACATCATGGTGAGTCACAGAGCACTGCCTGTGTGTCTCATGTGCCATGTTTCGAGATGGAAATAGAAGCAGCTGAGATGTTGGTTGCCATCAGATCCTAGTGTAATGACCATGAAAACACACACACACACACACACACACACACACACACACACACACACACACACACACACAAACACAAAATCTCCATAATAAATGCATAATGAAAATGTAAAGCCACCATCAAACTTGAACAACAGCGCACATGTCAGTTTGAAGACAACAAACGTCCATCACTCTCTCTCTCTCACACACACACACACACACACACACATGTTTGCACTCAGGCTGCAATGTTTGAGAAGTAAATGTATAAATCACAGTACAAACACAGCAGGAAGAACCAGAGCAGATCTCCGCATCAGCCTCATATCTGAATGCTTTGATTTCAGGAATATTTTTGTAGCTTGATCACATTTCATTATTACAAAATGCTTACTCTGGCCATTCTCTGAATATTCTGCAATTTCCTCATATGTATAATATTATTATTAATTAGGGATGAAAGCTTTGACTAATTCTATTGACTGTAAACTGACTATCATTAGCCGGTGATTAACGGTTACACAAGAGCCTAAAATGTGTGTTTTAGTCCAACAAGGCTTCACTGAGTGGAAACATACACTGTGGTAGTGTAATAAAACTGGCAGAAATGTAGGATAGATTTCCTACTTCTTTTTTTTTAACCCCAAAATCCCCCATGTTTGTAGGTCATGACATGGTAGAATCCATAATTTCCTGGTTTCCTCTGTCCTGAGGTCCTGTTTCCAGGACATTTATATTCCAGGTACATATAGTATATTCTTATGCCCCAATATTTTCAGAGCCCTACTTTCTCAAGTACTTCTAATCCTAAAACTCTATATTCTCAAGTAACTATGTTCTCAGGGCCACATATTCCCCAGATTATATGTTCCCAGGTCCCTGTATTCCTAGGGCCCACTATTTTTAGGGTCCCAGAGCCCTCTGTTTCCAGGGTTTTATATTCTCAGGTTCCTTTGTTCCCTTGGTTCCTGAAGTTGTTGTTCAAGTAATGATGTGAGCTAATATCATAACTCAAAACACCCTTTAGATGTATATTAAACAGGAGTCTAAGTAGCATTACTGGACAACTTCCATGCTTCTTTTTTCTTTTAAATGTGGAATTGTAACAATGTCATAAACCATTATAAAAATAATGACTTTAGCATTATAATTATGACAAAATATATGTGGAGAAGTATAGGGATGGTCAGAGGGAGTTGCACTGTGTGTTTGTAGACTTGGAGAAAGCGTATGACAGGGTGCCA
>CM074963.1:11507512-11519924 GCA_037577455.1 Pangasius macronema
ACAGAAGTCACGCTTCCTTCACTGGGACTGACAGACACAGAAGTCACGCCTCCTTCACTGGGACTGACAGACACAGAAGTCACGCTTCCTTCACTGGGACTGACAGACACAGAAGTCACGCCTCCTTCACTGGGACTGACAGACACAGAAGTCACGCTTCCTTCACTGGGACTGACAGACACAGAAGTCACGCCTCCTTCACTGGGACTGACAGACACAGAGGCCATACTACCCTCGCTGGGACTGACAGACGTAGAGGCCACGCCTCCTTCACTGGGACTGACAGACATAGAGGCCACGCCTCCTTCACTGGGACTGACAGACAGAGGCCACGCCTCCTTCACTGGTACTGACAGACACAGAGGCCATACCACCCTCGCTGGGACTGACAGACGTAGAGGCCACGCCTCCTTCACTGGGACTGACAAAAACTGTGGTCACACCTCCCTCACATGGCCGTCATACTTATATTCCAGATTTTAATTGAGAAATAATTGTTAATAATTTAAAAAATCGTATACCTGTTTGCTAAAGCGAGATAGCTAGTGCTAACCTGTTATTACATAAGCTAGCTAGCAAGTGAATTGTCATTATAGTATGTTAACTACACTAAGGTATTATATAAAGCTTGCTGCATGCTTTACACCAGGCTTGTCAGTGCAATAGCTTAAACAGGATTAGCTAAAGACCTAGCTACATTTCTAGTTAGCTACTCTTACTCTACATGGCTAACTTGCATGGGACCTTTAAAGGATTTTTGATGAGGATGATCTCGTGGGGGACGCACTCAGAATGGGATCGTAAACATTGACACTGGATCGATCGTTACACTGCTAATTGTGCGGCTATGATGAGACAGGGGATCTATGAGACCTGTGTAAAATGCTAAATCACTCAGGCTACTAATAACACGTGTTTGTATTTGCGTGTATGTGCAGGTGTGTGTATGTTCTATTATGATCCAACATAATTTGTTATAGCCACATGCTCCATATAGCTTAGCTGGCTTGTAATCACAGTAAGACTGTGTGTGTGTGTGTGTGTGTGTGTGTGTGCCAATTAGGATAAATTAGTGATAAAAGATGGGATTATTATAAAAAGGTGATAAAAACGTGGGAAAGAGTGCAAAAGACAGAAAAAGATGAGTAAATAAGAGACAGGCAGGCTACTGGAAGCGAGAAGGAAAAAGAGATAGAAATTGAGAAAAAAAAGAAAAAGAGAAATAAATGTGAGAAGAACGGCTTTTATTTGGAAGCTGAAATTTTGTTTAAAATGTGAAACACTGGTTTAGGGCAGTAAAGGATGCTTATCTGCTCAAACACTCAATTTATAACATTTAATTACACACACACTCTCTCTCTCTGTCTTAAGATTTGCTTACATTCTCACATGACATCAAAATGTCTTTACTAACTTGTCTCGTTGGCAAAATCGTTTCTAAAACATTTTAGAGAGCTGCTTTGTTGATCAGCCCTGCCCCTTGTTTGATTGCCATGGTTACTTTGTCACAGATTTAACAGCCGCATGAAAACACTGCCATGTCAGCAACCTTTAACGTTCTCCAGTGTGCAAATGCCTCTCCAATATTAATTGATCCAATATTCATTTCTTTCACACAGTGGCATGATAGTTTGTCTTCAGTCGACATTTGCAGAAGCTGCACAGACTATTTCGTAGCGTTGTCCGAATTCTCAGTGGACAAATTACATTCCCCAGATAGTTCAATATATCATTACTCATAGTGCATTGTAAATGCAGCGTACAAGCGATGAACATTGCCTCCTCAGTAAGTACCACATGCATAATGATTTCTTTAGCTGGCAATGTGCTTATCAGGGTGGATACAGGAGCAGCTACCTTCACATACAACTGTGAATAACAAAAAAAAACCTTCTTTAACAGCCACTACAGTCAACAGATGCTTGTTATTGTTGTATTTCATACAGCATTCACATTTAATACTTCTGAATTCAGGTTGCTAGGCAATCTGTGGCTACGTCCGCATTAATCTGATCTAGATAGATCAGAAATATTTCCCAAATTCGCTCGTCCGCACTGAAACGTCTCAAAACGCTTATAAGCACCAGGTCTTTATAAACAGACAGACGAAGAGGTGGAAATATTGCTGTGGGCAACCCAAGACTATGAAGTTGTTTGTTTTGAGTTGAATGAGTCACATGACTGCATCACATGACTAAATATCTCCGTTTCCTCAGTCCACACTACAACGTGAATGCGGCATTTTCAAATTTATCCAGTTGGGAGAGCGTTTTTGAAAAGCTCCGTTTTTGCTGGACGAAAATGCCTTTTCAATGTGGACGGAAGGCCAAAATGTAGAGAAACAGATGTGTTTTTAAATGAAACCTGATTTATGTAATTATGTAATGATGGTTCACAGTGATGTTCCTTCTCCATTATGTGTGGTCTCCTTAACTGCTGCCCTACACAATGCTCTATCTAGAACATCTATTAAATAGTGAAAGAGTGAATGAGAACAATTTCTGACAGCACAAAAGACTGAAAACTAGAAGACTAGGAAATAAAGATGCTGAAACCAGGAATTAGGAGACTATGAAATAAGGAGACTTGGTGGAATGAAACTAGGAGAATTAGAAACCAGGAACCTTGGAGACAAGGCTATTCAGAGACTAGAAACGAGAGAACTAGAAATCTAGGAGACTTGGAAACTAAGAAATACATACCGTACTAGGAAGGCTTCGATATTAGGACGTATGAAACATGAAAAGAGATTTGACACCAGGAACTTAGGGATGGGGAAGTATGACAGAAGAAAACAAGGAGACACTTAGTGAAAAAACTAGAAGACTATAAAACATTGACATTGTGTGACTAGGAACTAAAAAAACAAGAAATCTGCGAGACGTAGAAGAATAGACAACGAGACAAAGAAATTAGATTTGGATAGTAGGAAGTAGGACACTAGAATCCAGGAAGCTCAGTGACTAGAAACGTGATGATGAGGAAGTAGGGAAGACAAGAAAATGAGGAGCAGGTACTAGGCAAAAGGAGACAAGGTACTAGGGTTAGAGTTAGAGTTAGAGTTAAGAAAATGAATTGAAAGAAAATTAGGAATTAAGGTGCTGTGGAAGGCTTTGAGACTAGAAGCTAGCAGACACTAAGAAATATTAACCAGAGCCAGGAAACTGGAAAAAAAAATGAGTCAATGATGTCAAATGATTTCACTTCACTGCTTTAATTCTCTCTATTCTGCTATTCTGTCCAATAGACCAAAAAACCAAAGTCGATAGATAAACTTTAAAACTGCATTCTGAATATAAAACTAAACATAAAGTCAAATAACTAAATGTTTAATACACCACCTGCAAATGTACAACTATAATTCTGTAATACCTGGAGTGCTTTCCATACAGATAAGTGGTGTCAGTACTACTGAGTACTGTGTGCTTTACAGCGAGGAGGCAGAGTGCAGAAGCCACAGACAGACAGACAGACAGACACACACACACACACACACACACACACACACATCTCTGAATATAATAAACCTCCCTCAGAGTGTGGGAGGACACTGCTTACCTTCACAGTGGTGAGAAACAGGGGGACACCACATGGTCCTAACAATCTAGCACACACACACACACACACTTATGCTTAATATCCATGTGAGGACCTTTTCACTGATTAGTATAGTCCAGTCCAGGAAACTCCAGAATTATTGGCACCCATCAAGAGAATTCACATGAACAAATATAATCAAAATGACACTGAGAAGACCCCAAACAAGACTGTACTTCCTGAAGTGGCTAGTTTCGTTGTTTCTTGGGGTTGCCTGAATGTAGCGCATTCATTTCACCAACCAGACCAAACCAGACCAACCAGACCAAACCAGATCAAACCAGAGTTTTGCAAGCTTGATCTCTGGATTTGAACGCCTGATGGAAAATGAGTGATGGTCCAGTAATGACTCACACTTACCCATTCATCTGGCCCCATATACAGTATATCCCATTCTGGCTGCAAAACACTGCCTTGATGAGACCGTGTTTCAGAGCAGAGTGTACAGCTGGGACATTTTCAGCCCAAAATTGAAATGCCACACAAACATTGGTTGCATTTGGGATGTTACTGGCCCAGATTCTAAATGCCATTAAAAAAAAAAAAACGGTAAAGACTGGCTGTTTACCATCAGGCCACTTTTGGCCCATAATACACTATCTGTTGCCATAACAAACCCTTATGTGAGTAAGCTCAGCCTTATCTGGCCTGGATTTCTCTGCTATTCTGAAAACCTGTGGTCTGAATTGAACCATAGTCCACATCCACAAACCTAAGAATATAAAGGAGCTTCAAATATTCTGCATGATCTCTCTCTAGAAGTGTATCCAACCTGTCAGATATTACAGAAAGACACTCAGCTGTTATTCTATCCAGAGAAGACTTCGTCAAATAGTAACTGCGAGGTACCAACAATATTTAAACCATTTTTTGGAGTACTTGAGAAAATCTTTAGTGCTTTAAAAACAAACAGTTATGTTAAATTTAGGTTCTAAAGTGTTCCTATATCACCCATTGCACATGGTAGTCATTTTCCTTATTGTTTTTGCTTATAGACTGAGTGGCAATAATTGTGGTGTTCACTCGAGAGGTTATTTCACCTGATTTCATCTCCATGATGTTTTTCACATGAACCACCAGAATGTAATTCTCATTACTTTCACTGAACTTGGGGTTAAATTGAACAGTGAACTTCTTCTTGTTGATGATACAAAAAAAAACAACAACGAACAAAAGAAGTTCTCTCATGCCATCCATTTTTCCCCAGTTAAAATCAATTGAACACACAGCATGTTGTAATTACCACCTCTGAACACGTATGTACGAACTTCCAAGGAGGACGTGAAGGCAACATAAGTGCGTAAACACGAAAACAACACAATTTGACAACATTTGCACCAAGTAACATACTTTAGTTTTAACATAGTGTTAAATATATATGGTTATAACCTAAAATCCTACCCTACCCAGGTGTAACATTAACATCTTATACCTTTGTTCTGTTTTTCAGTATATCTAAATGTATATGACGTTAGCAGCCATTTGGTAACTGTTTGTTTTAACACATCAACTCCAATTATCTACAGTACAGCACAGTCAATAATGTACATATTACAAATGTTTAATTCATAATTCATATGTACAATGACCTATAAATTCATTCATAACATAGTAGTATTTATATATTGTTATAATCACATATGGAAATGCATTCCTTATCGCCCCTATTATTTTTAACAATAAATAATAAGAACAAGAAAACATTACTGTGGCTAAATATTTAAAAAGAAATTAGAGACAGTATTGTTTCAGAGAAATTGATGATGTTACCTGTATGATTTTCACAGGTATCTGAGCACATGGGGTAGTATAACTGCGATGCTCGCCCTGTCTGTAACAGTAAAACATTTTAGGCTCATTAATACTCAGATGCTTTCGACGGCTAAATCCTGTGAGCAATTTGACAGGCCTGATACATACCCGTGCACTGCAAGGCAGAGAGCTGAGTGCATTAAGGAGTATTACTTTACGAGTCTTACATCATAGCCAAAAGTGCAGCATCTTTTATAGCTGCCGAGAGTCTTTGGCCGATTACAGAGATGATGCCCTGTTGACTTTTACCAAACGACTGCAATCTTGTGGATCGCAGGTGTTCTCACTCCACGCTAATTATATCAGCTGTCAGTCATTCTCAGCAATCAAGTGTGCGCATACTTACACACACACACACACACACATACATGCACACACTTCCTGAGCCACTTCAAAATGTCTAGCCTAGCCTCATTCACTCACTCTCTCATTCTCTCTGCATACTGCTACTCATGAAGCAATAGTCACTAATAATGCAATCCAAATGCTCCATAACCATAAAAGTATGCATGCCTGTTTGTGTGTGTGTGTGTGTGTTATTCTGAAAGCTGTATGAAGCCATGCATGGTGAAAGGACACACCCTAACTCCTCCAAAGACCCAGAGACTCCATAGTGATGGTGCTAAAGATTATTGTTTAAATGAGAGCATTGAATACTATCCTTCTACATCTACTATCAGTTAAGATGATCCAAGGTTTTGGCAAACTCAGCTATAAAATCAGACAATGTAAGACTAGGGAAGAATAGAATAAGATAAAACCAGTAACGTGTACGCTGATCTATCTAAAGCAACATAGTCACGTCCATGTTCCACATACGAAAAGATGCACACTTGAATGACTTTAAACTAAGTCACTGTGTCTCATTTCAATACATGTGCTATAAATAGCTAAATAACATGCCTGGTCTAATAAATAATCCATGGGGAAAACTTGTTTTAATTAATTTGAAATGCTCATTTATTTTCATAAATCCTAATCTTACATCGTAATTAATAACTATGACTGCAACCCATACTAAAGGATAAATTCAGCCAAGTTTTCTCGTATTTGTCATAACTAGCTCTGAAATGTTGACAGAAATGTTATTATTCTGAATAAATGCATTTTCGGCATTACAGACATAAATCACTGAATCTGTCAGAATATATAACGTAGTTGGTTTGCACACTGCTCCTAATGACTGTTTCATTGCATTAATGCGGAATGAGTTTTCCCTAAATGCGTTCGGGAATATTTAGAACTAATCCGATATTTAAGGTTTACATTTGCACATTTCTCTGGCAATCCTTGTGTGCCCAAAGACAAAAAAAAACAAAAAAAATAATATAATACTGGGTAGGTCCACCCACACTGCTCCCAGAACAACCTCAGATTGTTGTAGCATGGATTCTATAAGATGTTGGAAACATTTCTTTGGGATTTTGGTCCATGTTGACATGATCGCATCACAAAGTTGCTGCAGATTAATTCATGCTGCGAATCTCCCATTGTACCACATCCCAAAGGTGATCTATTGGATTCAGATTGGCTTCAGGTGACTGCAGAGGCCACTGAAGTACAATGAAGTCATTGTAACTGGTCATGGAACCAGTTTGAGATGACTTGTGCTTTGTGACATGCTGCATTATCATGCTGGAAGATGGGTAAATTGTGGCCATAAAGGGATGCATGTGCTAGCAGCATCAGCAAGCATCAATACTCAGTTAGGCTGTTGGATTCAAATGATGCGTGATTGATATTAAGGGGCCCGATGTGTGCCAAGAAAACATTCCCCACACCATTACACCACCACCAACCTGAACTATTAACACAAGGCAGGTTCATGGCTCCATGGATTCATGCTGTTGACACCAAATTCTGACCTTATCATCTGCCTGCTGCAGCAGAAATCAGGATTCATCAGACCAGGTGACATTTTATCAATTTTCAACTGTCTAGTTTTGGTGAGCCTGTACCCACTGCGGTGTCAGGTTCCTGTTCATGGCTGACAGAAGTGGAATCCAATAAGGTCTTCTGCTGTTGTAGCCTATCCACCTGAAGGTTCGATGCTTTGTGCATTCTGTGATGATTGAAGAGTGGTCATTTGAGTTATCGTAGCTCGACCCACTCTGGCCATTCATCCTCTGACCTCTCTCATCAACAAGGTGTTTTCACCTATGGAAGTCCAGTGTACATTGTCCCGAGCCAAAGGTTCTCAACTAGAAAGAAGTCTAATGAGAACTCATCTCTCAAACACTGAATTTGAGACACATTATTATTATCTCTACATCCACTTGAGTTTAAATTACTGAGAGCAGCGTGACACTCGAACCAGCAGACCAGATAAAGCTTTTTGATTTAGCCAGTTAAAACCAAACACTTTCTAAAAAAACTTTATAATTGAAATTGAAGTTTCTTCACATTCATTCATATTCATTTAGGTGACATTTCAGGGGCAAGAAGTGTGCAACATAAATCCACACATTTAGTTCTCCTTACGGCTACTACTCTACAAATCAGCTATGCTACGTGGAAGAAGAAGAATTATAGACATATGTTAGCAATTGTTTTATGAAGCTATACCTAGTTTGCATTTCGGTCACGCTCCACATTAGAAGAGAAATGCATCTTGTTTATTTTATTTATTTATTTATTTATTTGCAATCACCAGACCCGAAATGGACTGTGTCATTAACAGCATCTTGCCTTGAGTCAGAAAAGCGTATCTGCCAATCGCTTAGTCAGTGGCCTCCAGGACTTAATGGTCTGTGACTCTGGTAAACACTTGGCAAACACAGTGAGTGTGCGAGTCAGAGACATTAAATACAACGGCCATCACAAGAATAATGACAGATATGACTCAAGGCTTTAGGAAAGAATGGAAGTGGGAACCCATCATATATTCTCTTCTCAATATCCTCATTATGACAATGATGGTGAAGCAGTTAGCTTTGCTTTCTTACAGCTCCAAAGGCACTGGTTTGATCCTGAGCTCTGTCGGTGTGGAGCTTCTCTGCATGTTTTCCTTGTGTCTGTGTAAGTTTCCTCTGTGTTCTCTAGTTTCCTTCCATTGCCCAAAACCATGATGGTAGGTGGATTGACTGTACAGCCTCTAACTGTGAACGAGTGTATGCATGGTGCCCTGTAATGGACTGGTATCCCATTTAGGGTGTATTCCCGCCTCACAGTCAGTGTTCTTGGGATAGGATCCAGCTCAACTATGACCTCACCAAGATAAATGGACAGTAGTTGCAGAAGATAATTTTTTTTTTTTAATTTAGTTTCTGGCACAAGTTTTTTACACCCATCCTGACACAACCCTCCCTAGCACTGAGAGTACACTGGCTCATGCAAACCTCCAGTGCCTAGGGCTGGTTCCCTGAGCAGGAACTGAACCCTGACCATGGCGATAAGAGCACTAATCACTAATCCACCAGGGAGCCAGTTAGTGAAGATAAATGAATGAATGAAATTGACCAATAGACATAAAAGTAACTAAAAAGAAAAGCAAGGCTCATGTAGAGTTCTGGGAATGAACATAAGCAATAAAACATACACAGATGCTGAATGCATATTACACAGTTACAGTCATGGGGAAAAGAAAGTACACCCTTGTTCCATTCTATGTTTTTTTTTTGAATTGAAGGAGGGTGTACTTTCCTTTTCCCATGACTATATAAATATTCTTCAAAAGTTTGGAAAAAATTGATCTAAAATTTTTAAAAATGTGTATGTTTTGAACATAAAAGAAACTCCAACCTGAACTACCGAACTTAATGCCATCTAAGATTTATTTTATAATGAAATTCTGAGTCAACTTTATGTAGTCTAGATATTCACTGACACGTTGGTCTATTTTCTTTCATCAACACAATCTATTTCAACTTAGCTGTTGCTTGACCTAGCACTTTCTGTAAGTTACTTAAGTTGTTGTCATGGTAACAAAATGAAGTCCCCCAAGACATAATCAGTTATTGGGTTCAGACCAGCAGAATTTTGGTGCTGGAGCCAAACTGACTTTACCAGCCAAGAACCATCTCTTTTGTGGTACAAATGCTTGGAATGGTTCCAGATTAGGCAGTGGACATGGGCTACCAGAGAGCCACATGGGGAGAGATTTCTGGAGGTTGCTGTCATTGCTAGTATTCATAAGTATTACACACACTAGCCACAAAACGGCCATTCAGACTACCAATGATAAACTATAACTTGCATGAATAATACTAATCTACAATAAAAACAACTGGAAAAATTCACTCTGCATATTAATATTTCAATCTTCAATCTTCTGAGTTGACTTTTTTTTAGTTTAAACTTCTTTCATTGACACAAAGTCTGTTTTGACTTTGGTTAATGGTTTCATACATTTCCCACAGTACCATTCGACTACCTGCTGTTAGCGGTGGTAGTCAGATTTAGATGTTGCTTCAGTCCATTAGTCTGTCCACTCTTACCTGCTCATCTGTTCAGCCTGCTCAAACAGATCAGGTTCCTAAGCTTCAACTTTCCTGCTAAAACCGGCACCAGTGCCATCATGCCTATCATCTTGTAGATCGCTATCCGGCCAAGCTCAGTCTTTGCTGTAACTCAGTGCAGCTACATCGTACACTGCATAAATGTCATCTTACTAAGCAAAAATATTTTGAATGTAGTCACATTTATCTAGTATTGCTTATTATAAGTTTACAAGAAACCAAATATAAGATTATTTAATCTATATTTTGATTTTTTTTAAAAAATTAATATCAAGCTTGTTCTATTGGCAGTAAATTATGTATAATTTTAAGTATTTATTTCTATAAAGAAGCAAATTTATCTGCCAATAATAAAATGTAAAGCTTGAAAGTAGTAAAAATTTCTAGAAATAATAAGCTTATATTTGGTTTACTGTAATCCTATAATAAGAAATACCAGATAAATGTGACTATATTCAACATATTTTCACTTGCTGAGATGTCGGTTTTTATGGTGGTGTTAGCTGCATTGCATTCTGAAACTTTACGCTCAGCATTTACTCAAACATTAGAGTTCTCATTAATATGACATTAAACACTGTTGCAAAATGGAGAGTGAGAAAAGAAAACTTGCTCTTTTGTTTTTTTAGGCGCTAACAGTGAAACCTGGCCGTTATCCCTTATGTTTAATATTGTGATTCTTTTAAAGCTGTTTTCACTGTGCTACTTCAGCATGGCAGACAACCACTAAGTTCTTAAAGGAATAAAAAAAATCAGAAAAAAAAGGAAAAAATGCCATATTATGAAGTGAAAATATCTAATATATAATCAAATTTATCTAGTATTTCCTATTATCAGATTACAATAAAAAATATATAGACTACAATAAAAAATACAAAATTATTAAACCTATTTTCAGTCATTTTTACTATTTTCAAACTTTAAATTTTTATATTCTGTAGGCAGATAATTTTGCTTCTTTCTAGAAATAAAAGCCTATAAGAAAAAATTATCTGCCAGTAGAACTAGACTATTTCAAGTATGAAATTTGTTAAAATAAAAACAAACAAAATTTAGAATTAGGTGTAATAATCTTACATTTGGTTTACTGTAATCTTATAATCGGAAATACGAGATATATTTAACTATATTCAACATACTTTTACTTGCTAAGATGTGTTTTTTTGCAGTGCAACCAACAAATCGCTAAGCAACATCACAAATATTTCATTATCAACAACTGTAATGTGTGTCAGGGTGCAGTTTTCCTTTAATCTTTGGAGTTTGTCGTTATAGTCTGCAGTTACCAAGACATTTCAGTGCTAATCTGCTACTTCCATTCTGTTATAAATAAAACATCAAACGCTGCAGACATAACCGGTTTCCCCAAGCCACAACTCAATTTTGGCTCTTCTCTGATATTTAAAGCACTGATAAAAATGCTGTAAGGCATTTTGGTGCGTGCGTGTGTGTGTGTGTGGGTAGGTGCGTGTGTGTGTGTGTGTGTGTGTGGTAGTTAGGTGTGTAACCCATTTGACAAGCCTTGCAGATATGATCCCAATATTGCAATTTAAAAATATGTACCATACTATACTGTTAGCAATCAGGTCGGTCCTCCATGGATCTTTTGTTCAGTGAACAGAATTATGGGATTGACTACTCCAAGAAGGATATCTTGGATGTCTGAAATGAGCAACTTCAGAAAACATCTGTCCCTATGTAGCCTAATGAATAGGATCTGCAAGTGCCCTGCATCACAAGCATGTACAGTATATTCAATTCAGATTTATTTATCAATAGGCACAACAATAGACATAGGACTCCGGATGTAGATTTGGACCCCTACTGAGCATACCAAAGGCATCAGGAAAAGCCCTGCCATTAGGAAGAACCCTTGGAAGAACCCTACTCAACAGGGAGACACCAGATTACAATACACAGGTTGAGTAAAATAAAGACATACAGTAGTAACTTTGTTTAAAAAGATATTCAGTATGAGAATATTGTGAAGAAGAGTCCTAGGAGGAGCATGAGGCACACTTTATGATTACAGCAGCAGTTCTTAGCAGTTCCTATGTTCCTTTTTTCACTACACCATGAGTATAACACGTTGTGCAGTTCTGTGCTGCAGGTTTTTTTTTTGTTGTTTTTTTTTGCGGAAACTGCCACATGTAGAACTCAAAAAATAAAATCCTTCCGTATTGCTGTGACTGGAAGATGATTCTCTTAAGATGATGTGTTTTTATGGTGTATATTATCACATCTGAAGCTGTTTCTGACAAATATTTGCATTTACATTACTTTCATTTGGCAGCTGCTTTTATTGAAACTGACTTACAAGTGAGGCAGAATCCAATCTAAGCACAGAGCTGAGCAGTTGAGGGTTGTGGGAGCTTTTGCTCTCAGTTTACACAATCTCACCCAATATTAAACTAGTAAACGAAGAACTAAATGCAGCTGCAAAAAAAATTGTGTTGTCATTTTCATAGTTACACTGTTAGAAAGAACATTATAACCTAAGTAAGTGACAATGCATAAAGCTGGGGATGGTGCTGCTGGGGATGGTG
>CM074963.1:11523090-11537360 GCA_037577455.1 Pangasius macronema
AGTTATCACCAAGAACGGTGGAGCTACTCATTACTGAGTCCTTTTTTTGACACTTTTAGTTCTGTTGTGGGTATTTTTTGGCTATGGTCTTATATATATATATATATATAGCATATTCCAAAATAATACTATCTTTTTGGTTTTTGTTTTTTTCCCCCATCACTCAGATTCAGCCAGACTTTTTGATAGCACATAGACTTTGACTAACACACTATGTCCGTTGTTGTCATACAATCATGACTGTCCTCTCTTTAATCCTCATTACAGAAAAAAAGGTGGTGTGCCTCAAGCAACAACAACAAAAAAAGGCAAGGCAACAGTTTGGTGTGATTGCTCCATGGGGTCTCCATTTTTCATACTAACCAAAGGGACCATAAGCTGCCTTTGTTTTTCTTTAGTTTTTTTTATTGGCTCACAAGACTGAGGTTTACAAATTCACAGCTCACAGATCATATACTAGATAAAGTCAGTACAAAGCGAAAGCAACAGCTTCTAGATGCAAATGCATGGTTTTTCCTCTCTCACATCATTTTACCCTTCAACTGGTGAATAATGTTTGCGCTCAGTCTGATCATTGCTTTATCTTATAACCCTGGAAACAAGGAACTCTGAGAATATAGGATCCTGAGATAGCATGGCACTGAGAATATCAGGCACTAGAAACACAGAACCCTGAAAACAAAGCGCTTGACATATGACACTGGGAACACAGAACCTTAGGAATACAGGACCTTAAGAACGCAAGACTCTGGAAACATGGGGGACTCGAAAAAACAAATCCCTGAGAAGATAGTTCCCTGAGCTTTCTTCTGAACCCTGGGAACTTAATTCCATTAGAATCCTGTGAACACAGCTCATTGAGAACCCTGGGAACATTAAGAACATAAAATCCTGGGATTATAGGAGCCTGGAAATATAGATATGCTCCTAACTAAACCTCTTCATGAAATTTACTTAGAATGACCCTCTAACGCTGGATGAACCTTAGCTTAATTACATCGTGTACACACACACACACACACACACACACACACACACACACACACACACACACACACACACACACTTACAGAGCTGCAAGAACAAACACAAGCCATCAAAAACCAGCAAATGGCAGTAGTGATCTCTGAGACATCTTGTTTGACCACCCACCCACGCACACACATGCACACACACACACACACACACACACACACACACACACACACGCTTTCCTGCACACACACACATAAACACACATCCATAGTCCCAAAATACCTGTGCTTGCATATAAACACCCACATGATCATTATGTATAAGCAAGTAAGAATATCTGTTTTGGTGCATATTTTGTGCATATGTTTGCATGACATACTGTGACAGCAGTGCTTCTACTCTTTCTGACACGCAAATGCTCTAGAAAGGCTAAATTCTCTGAGCATGTTTTTCCTGAGTAGCACTAATGGCCGCGTTGAAGCGATGCCAATCAGCATGAAGTGATTTAGAGCTCAAACAAACACAATGCAGCCAGCCTACTTTGGATAACATGCCTCTCTTTACTGTATCTCCAACTCCAAGCTCATTCACTGCAAAAAGTGACCCAACCCATGCATTGTATCTTCGATAACACTGTCACCTTCCTTTATATACATCTGGTTAAAGACTACAGTCTGCAGTGATACAGGTGCTGTGAGATTTACACCATCTGACAGCACCAACACAGTGCTGATGCTGTTTCAGTGAACCAGCAGACCTTTTTAAGAAGCAGCCTGCCTTTTTACCAGTTTAAGAGCCAAACCAGTACAAATGTGGACATTTCCTAATATTACCTACTATGCAGGGTGTTACAGGCCATACCTCTGGTTTTGGGAACATCTTTTACCTACCATTTTATTCTTAGCCATGTAGCATAAAGTTAATTTATACCACAGCGCTGCTGAATCATCAACTCTGATTGGTCAGAAGGTATATATATCTATAATAGCAGCTCTGACAATAGTTCTGGCTGCAAGATTTAAATAAATGTGCTTCTTCTAATGTTAAACAACGATATCATTGTTGAATGTGTACCTTAACACGGTGTGCTACACACATAAACAACAATACCACTTCAAAAGAGTTAGGAGATGTTTATATAGCTTTTCTGGAAGGAGTATCCAGCGTCAGCGCTTTGTAAAAGTCAGAGGCAAAACTTGATGTTTTCAGGACGTCTTGAGGATGTCTTCAGGATGGAGGGTTTTGCAGTTTCTCATTAACATGCTGGAGCCAAACTGACTTTACCAGCCAAGAACCATCTTCTTTGTGGTATAAATGCTTGGAATGGTTCCAGATTAGGCAGTGGACATGGGCTACCAGAGAGCCACATGGGGAGAGATTGCTGAAGGTTGCTGTCATTGCTAGTATTCATGAGTGATACGCACACTAGCCACAAAACGGCCATTCAAACTACCAATGATAAACTATAACTTGCATGAATAATACTAATCCACAATAAAACAACTGGAAAAATTCACCATCCAAGAGTTATTTTGTAATTCAATTCCGAGTTGACTTTTTTAGTTTAAACTTCTTTCATCGACACAAAGTCTGTTTTGACTTTGGTTAATGGTTTCATACATTACCCACAATTCCATTCGACTACCTGCTGTTAGTGGTGCCCGTGAGATTTTGCCTTGTTTTATCTCTACCTAAAGAGAGTGATGCAGCAGCACTTTAGTCGTTTAGTATGCCCAGCTCTTGCACATCCTCATCTGTACACTCTGTTCAAAGACTCCAAAGCCATAATCTCCAAAGCCTAAACGTTCATGCTAATACTGCCAGCAACACCTTCATAATTTACATAGATTGCTAACTAGCCAGACCGAGCCACTAGCGTAACTCATCACAACAGCATCATATAGCTGCATTGCTTTCTGGAACTTGGAGTCCAACGTTTGTTATCTACTCTGCTTCTACACTGGATTTCTCATTAATGTGACATTGAACATTGCTAAATGGTGTGTGAGAAAAGTAGAACTTGCTTCTTTGTTTTTGGGAACTAAAAGCAAAATCTGACAAACATCCCTAATGATTGAGATCACTGAAATTTCTTTCTCTTATTACTTGCCGTTGTAACTCCACTAATACTGTCCCCCTTGTGACATCAGCATGGCACTAACTTCTCACTGGAATAACGAAGAAATACAGCAAATACTATCAAATTGCCAACAGAACTGCTAAACATCTTTAATGTGTTTCAGGGTGGATTTTCCCTTTAATGTACAATAATAGCATAGATACAGTAATATATGAGGTCATCTATCACCTCAGAAAGAAAAATCATAGTAAAAGAGCACGTCTTTGCATTTCTTGCAGGGTTTGCATTTCTGAGCCCTGCTCTTAATGAAAATCCTCAGAGACAAAGCTAAATAATAACTGTGCCAGTTGTGCCTCAAAAACCCACCTACATTAATCCACATGATGAACGGGAACAGCGCCACTGGTTTATATTATCAAAGCCATTTAATTTAAGAAAACCAAATTGTAGTCTGACATTAGCAGGGTGGGCGGCCAACATTTTGACAGTGTTAGCAACTGTCATACGCACTCCTACAATGTGTTAGCTTTAAAGAAAAACAAAAGCACAGGAAAGTCACAGGAAAAGAAAGTGTAAACTGAAACAATACAAGGGAGCACAACACACTACAAAGAGCACCAGTTCCTCTTCTCCCAGAATTACCCATATGCTTTTCTTGGATTTAGACTATTCTATTATTATTATTACTAGGATTCTAGTTATAGTCAATTTTCCTGAAAGAGAGAGAGAGAGAGAGAGAGAGAGAGAGAGAGAGAGAGAGAGATACTGTATATTCCTCTAATATACTGCACCAGCGCTTCTATATTGTTGACTTATTCTGATATACATAAGCACCGCCCTGCATATAATGCTTCCACCATTCTTTTCTGGAATCATACCATTGACACTACTACTGTCATATCTACACTATATGGCCAAAAGTTTGTACACACCTGACCATCATGCCCATATGTGGACTTTCCCCAAATTATTGCCACAAAGTTGGAAGCACACAATAGTATAGAATATCTTTGTATGTTGTAGCATGGTAATTTCCCTTCACTGGTACTAAGGGCCCTAAACATGTTCCAGCATGACAATGCCCCTGTACAGAAAGCATGGTCCATGAAGACATTGTTTGCCAAGGTTAGAGTGGAAGAACTTCAGTGGCCTGCACAGAGCCCAGACCTCAACCCCACTGAACACCTTTGGGATGAACTGGAACACTGACTGCACCCCAGGTCTCCTCTCCCAACATCAGCGCCTGACCTCACTAATGCTCTTTTGTTTGATGAATCTCCACAATTATGCTTCAAAATCTAGTGGAAAGCCTTCCCAGAAGAATGGACGTTATTATAACAGATATGGGAGACTAAATCAGGAATCAGATATTCAAAAAGCACATATGGGTGTGATGGTCAGGTGTCCACATACATTTGGCCATATAGTGTATGTCTGAATCTGTGATTTTTGATGATGTTTAATGAGTTTATGGCAGAGCAGCTCTAACACACCTGACTCCTCTCACCAAAGTTTTGATTAGCCTATGAGTGGAGTTGTGAAGGGCTGTGTCCTAAATGCAAAATAAATTATGAAAATTATAAAATCCAATTACAAAAGCCTTGTTATAATGAATGCTATGCTTCCTAGCATTTGGAATCTTTTTTTTTAATGCCAAAGGCATTAAAAAAGACATCCGAGATGGTACAAAAATGTGTCAGAGAAGTGAATAACACCACTGATTTTATTTATTTATAAAATTTTTTCACAGTATAAAGAGATCTACACTGTGCCTTGGAAAGAATAAATTATTTTCCACCACATAAAAAGGAATGATCCCATTCATGGATGTTAAAGGTCACCTTGAAGCATCGCTTTATTTACTTAACTATTTTATTTAATTACCCATCCTCTAACAGTCTTCTCAGTTCAGTCCTCTTCAAACTATCCACTTTATTCAGTCCTCCTTTAAATGTCTACCAAATTCAGCACTTCTATAAGCATCTATCAAACCCAGCCATCCTGTAACCATCTACTAATCCATTTAACTGTCTTCCAAATCGAGCCTTTCTCTGTCTCCCAACTTACATCTTCAATATCTACCATATTTATACCTTTTGACTCATTAATCAAAACCAGCCATCCTGTAACCATCTACCAATTTCATCCCCTCTCTAACCATTTAGCAAATCCAGTCTTTCTCTAATAATCTACCAAATCAGACCTTCAGTATCTACCAGAGTTAGAGCTTCTCTAACCATTTAACAAAACCAATCTTTCTCTAATTGGCTGCCAAATTCAACTCTCCTTTAACCATCTCCCAGATTCAGCAATTCGCTACTCATCTACCAAATTCACCAACTCTCTAAACATCTACCAAGTTCAGTAATTCTCTAAACATCTACCAAGTTCAGTAATTCTCTAAACATCTACCAAGTTCAGTAATTCTCTAAACATCTACCAAATTCAGCCTCTCTCTAAACATCTACCAAATTCAGCCTCTCTCTAAACATCTACCAAATTCAGCAATTCGCTACTCATCTACCAAATTCAGCAATTCGCTACTCATCTACCAAATTCAACAATTTGATAAACATCAACCAAATTCAGTAATTCTACAACCATTTAGGAAATTTGTAAACATCTGCCAAATCCAGTGTTTCTAACATCTACCAACATCTAATCTTCACTATATAAAAGAATTGAACCATCTTTAACCATCTACCAACTCCAACCTTTCTTTAACTGTCTACCAAATTCATCAGTTCCCTAAACATTTACCAGATCCAGTCTTTCTCTAACCATTTCTCAGGTTTCTCAATTTTCCCAATCATCTCATAATCTTCTGAAAATGCAGCCCCTCTTCAGCGATCTACCACCATTTAGCATTTTTGTGATATACATCACTTTAAAGAAAGACCTGCTCAAGATCTCTAAGGGCTTCAGAGTCATCAAGGGCTCCAAAAATTTACCACAATACATAAAACCTGGAGTCAGCAGATTGTAAATGTTTGTCTGGAGCTAGTGAAGCTGACAAGTTTACTCTGAACAGATTCAAAACACCATCTAACCAGTAAAAACCACAGAACCTTCCTAATGCCAGTGCATGAGATGTAAGCAGCACTGATACCAGACAGTAAATAGTGATGGGCATTTTTACTTACTGTATCCATGCAAGAACTTGCCATAATGAGAATGCAAAAACGCACAGTATGTATCAGCAAGTGCCTATGACGCAATCATCTGGTCAGTTCCTGCCACTGAGGAGCAAAATCAATGCACAGCACAACCTCTTGTGTTGAATTAGCTGCCACTTAAAGCCAGCACTTGAATTAATAGCCAGAGTGCTCACTGGGGTCCAGCAGGAAGTGCACACAAACACTATGAGTTTGTTTTTGAGCAATAGCACAGGCACGTTTCTGTGTGTTGTTATAGACAATAAATATTCCTAATAAATCCTAATTAAATCCGGCGTGTCTTAATTCAACCCTGCATGATTCAGCTGTGTTCTCTGAGCAGGATTTAATCTAAGCTCTCCTCTGTAAAATGGGAGTGAATCACAGCCACGCGTCTCTCCAATCAGAGCCAAACCCCGCTCTGTAAACATCCTGTTTAACGTGAAGAACGCACCGCGCGCGCTATTTCACCATCCCGGTGCCGACAGGCCGTTATGAGCTCGAGACCGGAGATCACCCAGCACATATTACCCGCACTGGTAATTACCCGCACTGAAAGGCGCATTATTACCGAATCTTACTCACCGTTAGCGCGTGCATGTGACGATGCTCCGGTGAAGACAAACCGCAAAGCAGCTCGTGCATTCGCCGCCGCGCAAATGTGACCAAACAGCATCAGCACCAGCAGCAGCTCAGAGGAGGAGGAGGAGGAGGAGGAGAAGGAGCGGGGACGCGCTGCGCGTGCTTTCCATCCACCGCTCCGCTCAAGCGCGCGCTGCCGGAAATGCGCGCGCGCGTGCCTGCATAGCCTCCTAGACATTTTCAACTTAGCTCTGCTTTTCAGTGTTGCTTTTAAATCATCCTTTTTATTAATTATTATTATTATTATTATTATTATTATTATTATTAGTGTTAGCTGCATGAAGTGTCAATAAATCTGGCACCAGGAAACTGGAACTGAAGGAAATCAGAATATTAATGAGCAAATGAGGTAAAAATCAGTGGTAACACTTTTTAAGGAACCCACATTATGGATTAATAAATAAATAAATAAATTAATATTGTTGTTTGTTTAATAAAGCAGATGGTTTGCCAGATTAAGATGGTTTGGACATGTTCAGAGGAGGGAGAGCGAGTATATTGGTAGGAGAATGTTGGACATGGAGCTGCNGGGATAGGTGGAGAGTGATGATTCACTGTGGAGACCCCTGAAGGGAAAAGCCGAAAGAAGAAGAAGAAGAAGAAGATTAATAAAGCGCAAATTAGACAAATTAGACTGTACTAATTTACCTTGCATTACTCTTTATTCATAACAGCATCCATAACAACATAAATGTTTTGATTTATGTGAAAATGAATATTGCATCATTAGTTGTGACAAAGTACAATAAACACTTTAGTAGAATGTTGTTGTATAAGCAATTGATCATGAAATAATATCTTAAATTTAGATCTTACTAGTCTTGATTAGGCTCTAAGTAGAGTCACGTGACTGATGTTTGTGGTTTTCAGAGCTCTTTGTGTTCACCTGGGTGCTCATCAGCTGACAGGGAGACGGGCTGTGAATCAAATAAATTAGCATATATGTCAACTGAATGAATATTAATATGAACAGAGGAAGAAAGTTCCTATTATCTCCCAGTTTTGCAAAAGTTTATGTATAAAACTACATAATAATCCAAATTAATAATCTAAATCTGAAGAGTCTAAGACCTAATGGAACTGACATTCCCATCAGATTGGTTGATTGATTGATTGGTTGATTGGCAGGGCAGTTCTTTGTGACAAAAGCAACCCAATATTGAGGTCTTAAAATGGTCCTGTTTTAGTACACATGAAGTGAAGTGACGTGTGGCCAAGTGTGGTGACCCATACTCAGAATTTGTGCTCTGTACCTTGCTCAAGGGTCTCACCTCAGTCATGGAAGAGAGCGCTGGTCATTCACTCCCCCCACCTACAATACCTGCCGGCCTGAGACTCGAACCCACGACCTTCAGGTTACAAGTCTGACTCGCTAACCAATAGGGCACGACTGACCCCTCATATTGTCATAAAAAGATTTGAGAATTAAACATATATATATATATATATATATATATATGTGTGTGTGTGTGTGTGTGTGTGTGTGTGTGTGTGTGTGTGTGTGTGAGTGAGAGAGAGAGAGAGAGAGAGAGAGAGAGATTGATAGATATATAGATAAAATAAGTGCTGTCCAGACCTTCTTCTGTGCAAACTGTCATTCATAATTTGAGGGTATTTTCATCCATGTCAGGAGAATGGTGTAGGAATCACAACACTTTTTATGTGTGCTTTTGCCTTCCTCGAGTGAGATGCATGCTCTGCGGAATTCAGGTCAGGTGATTGACTTGGCCATTGCAGAACATTCCACTTCTTTGCTTTAAAAATGTCTTGGGTTGCTTTCGAAGTATACATTAGGAAGTTTTGAATCATTCAGCTGAATCTGAACAGATAATATAGCCTACACACTTCATCAATTTATCCTGCTGCTTTTCACAGCAGTCACATCATCAATAAATAAAAGGAAGCATAAGATGAGGTAGCATGCTTCGGATCCTGAGCAGTTTCTTCCCTTCTCCATACACTTCTCTTTCCATCATTCTGGCAAAAGCTGATCTTTGTTGCATAGGTCTACAGGATTTTGCTCCAGAACTGTACAGTGTTTTTTTTTGTTTGTTTGTTTTTTTTTTTTTTTTAGCAAAGTCTTCTACTGATTGTTGACTTTGACACAGATACACCTACCTCCTGGAGGGTGTTCTTGATCTGGTCACCTTCTGTGAAGGTTTTTTTTTTCACTAAAGAAGGAATCCTTCTGTCATTCACCACAGTTGTTTTCTGTGGTCTTCCAGACCTTTCGCATTCATGAGCTCACCAGTGCATTCTTACTTCTTGAGAATGTACCAAATAGTCTATCTGGTCACATGTAATGTTTTTTTTCTTCTCAGCCTAATGATGACTTGCTTCACTGGAAGTGACAGCTCTGTGGACTCCATATTGAGAGGTAACAGGAACAGATTATTAGATGGATTAGATTGATTATTATTAGATTACAGCGTTAACAGATTCCAAATGCAAATGCCACACTTTAAATCATCTGCTCACTTGTAAAGTGAAATAATGAGGGAATAACACACCTGGACCTAACCATGGAACAGCTGAACAGCCAACTGTCCAATTACTTATAGTCTCTTAAAAAGCATAGATATGCTATACATATATAGTATAGTGTGTGTGATGAAGTCATCATAACTGCCTTCTTCTTCTTCTTCTTTCGGCTTTTCCCTTCAGGGGTCTCCACAGTGAATCATCACTCTCCACCTATCCCTATCTNTACCAATATACTCACTCTCCCTCCTCTGAACATGTCCAAACCATCTTAATCTGGCCTCCCTAACTTTGTCCCCCAACGTCCAACATGAGCTGTCCCTCTGATGTATGAAGTCATCATAACCGTATACTTCAGAAGTACAATTTCTATCTGCAATACAATCTGTAGCCAACAATTACACACCTGAATTGGCAGTAATTGAGCCTCAGTAATTGAACAGTCTTCCTTTATAAAATTACTTTAATCATATTGTTGTTTTATCTCCACTGTTGTTTCAGATGTGGGAGACACCTTGTCTACTCAGGGAAAAAAAAAAAAAAAAAAAAAGCCAGGATAAAATATTGGTGTGAATATGCTGCCACCTACTGTCCATATTTCAACATTACATGCCAAATCAGAAAGAAGGGAACCAAGATACTGTTGTATGTAGAAAGACAATTTATTTACCCAATCTCTTTTATTAATACAAAGTTTAAGTACCCTCAGTGTGTGCAGTGTTTGCATGTGCTCTGTGTGCTTTGGAGAGTTCCACTGGGTACTCCGGTTTCCTCCTCCAGTTCAAAGACATGCATTATAGGCTGACTGGCATCTCTAAATTGTCCATAGTGTGTGAATGAGTGTGTGAGTGTGTGTGTGTGCGATTGTGCCCTGCGATGGGTTGGCCTGTGGGTTGGCCAAGTCCCCAGGCTCCCTCATGACCCTGTGTAGGATAAGAGGTACAGAAAATGGATGGATAATAATAATAAATGCTAAACATACTTTTTCTAAGACGCAACATACCATAGTTGTTTGGTTTCTCCACTATTAAAAATGTAGCAAAAAGTGAAGAGTAGTGCACAGAAAAAGCCACAATGTGGTACAATGGAGATTTGAGGATTTAGAAAGTTGTGGAGGTTAAAAAGAACAGCAACCCTGTCAAAAACACTCATCTGGGAATGCCAGAACATCTTATCAGGGTTTAATAACTCTTTCTTTAGAGCAAAGTGCAATAATGTAATACTAGCTTATTTCATTTTAGCCTGCTAGCTATCACTAGCTATGAAGATGCAATCTTAATCAAAAATTAAAAAATTCTCTCAGTTTATTGCCTATTAGCTTGCTAGCTAAAATTAGCAATGTAGATTATGAACAATTTTGAATATGACTTAAATATTCTTTCAGAAATCCAGTCAAGTTAGCTCATATTAGCTATTGATAGTAAGAGCAGTGAAAATTGTGAACATTTGTGAATAGGATTTAAAAATTCCATAGAAACTAGCTATCTTGTGTGAATTTACTAGCTAGAATTAGCAGTGTAGATTATAAACATTTATGAATATGGCTTAGAAGTTAGCTCATATCATTTAGTTGGCTAACTTTAGCAGTGATAATTATGACCATTTGTGAATATGATTTAAAAAATTTCCTGTCAGGATAGCTTGTGTTAGCAGATTACAAACATGTAGGGGTGTGACCTAACTGCTCTCAGAAATCCTGTCAGGTTAGCTCCTGTAAGCTAGCTGATTAGTGAAATCTGTTGGGCTTAACTGTACTTAATCTGGCATTTTCCTGAGCTGCCCAGGTTACTGGATTTCTTTGTGTCTGGAATAGAAAACTTTATATTTTTGTACGTGATTGAGTTACACGACACAGACCCAGGGCTAGAGATAACACTGAAGCAAATAAAATAACTACATTCCAGCTCTAGCTCTAGTAATAATAGTCAGAAAGTCCTCACAATAAACTATGACAGAAAAGCAAAAATCGCTGTCTGCATTTTGAGGTTTGTGTGTAATAGATCCCCATTTATTCACCATTCTGAGAGTAATGTTTCACTTTATCCACTGGAGAGCTTTATTCAAGCTGTGAACTTGTGTGAACACAGTAACAGAGGCTGAATATATAACTGTGACAGAGCTTACACAAGGTGTAGCTATCCTGCACAGCAGGTCTAATGGGATATATCAAGGGATGTTTAATTACTGGCTGATGCTGTTATCCAGAGTATCACCTAATCTCCAAGTGAGGAGAAATTCAATCCAAGCACAGACCAGTGCTACTGAGAGTTAAGGTTCTTGTTTAAGGGCCCAAAAGAGGCTTTCTGACAGTTTCCGACCAATTTGTAAAAAGCAGGGGATTCTGTTGGTTTTTACAGCATCAGGGAGAGTCCATATTCACAAATTTGGGTTTCAAATGGAGCTACAGTATATTAATATCCAGATAACATCCAGCTTTCTGCAATTTCACCTCTAAACTATAGGAGGTTGAGCCTGATGTTATAGTACAATGTAATGAGAATGATATAGATCCACTGAAGTTTGTAAATACAGACCATCCCTGCTATTGCACTACCACTTTATCCTGGTCAGGGTCACGGCAGACCTGGAGCCTATCCTGCTAACACTGGGCGCAAGGCAAAAGAATTCGGGTTAGGGGTTAGGGGTTAGGGTTACCAGAGGAAAACCCAGAGGAAAACCACATGACCCAAGTTCAACATCGAACCCCAGACTCTGGAGCTGTGAGGGGGCACGGCTACCTGCTGCGCCACATGCCGCTCCCATCCCTGCTATTTTAGTAAAAAACAAAAATCCTAATTGTTTATTTATTTGCTTGTTTGCTTGTTTAATATCTGAATAATGTATACTGTATAATTAAAAAAGCAAGCACATAAGAAGATAATACTTTGGGTTAGATATTCAGCTCTTAATAGCTACATTAGCCTCATAGAGGAAAATTATGTAAATTAGATTTCTTTATTCCTTTAACTGCTGCCCCACATAGTAAATATCATCTCTAAGGCAAACTCTCTACTAAAATGAAATAAGAAATAATTCAATACAGAACATGTTTCATTCCCGCTGGGCCGATTCTGTCCCTATTGAAGTATTTGTTCATAACAGTTGTGCTTTCTGGGGCTAAATGCCAAAAAAGCACCTATTTGCATTCATTAGCATTCATGACATAATATAGTTCTGCGACAGGAACTGAATAATCATGACTACTGTGATGGAGTTACACAGAGGGAAAAAGCTTGCATGATAATGCATCCCTTCAGCTCAAAGCCTGCTCTATACATTTTATTGTTTTATTGCTTGTGTGTTGTCATCATTTTCAGTTAAATTCATGGGAGTCAGTAGTTATTACGAAAAGCCATCCATCCTCTTTGATATTTTCTCAATTCACAGTTTGTTTAAAATAGAAATATATAAACACAAGAAGTGATGTAAGAACTGTAGTTTCTGCCAGTATTCACAATTTTGTTTTATGTTCAAGTGCTTATATGTGATACAGTAACTGAAAATTCATATCACAAGATAAAATGTGAAATGTGGTAAATATGAAGAGAAGCATGTTGGTTTTTACCATTTTCCAGAAAAAGAGAAAGCATTTATGTAATTTATAATTTAATTTATATATACAGTAAATTCATTTACAGTCAGGTCCATAAATATACACAATTTTTGTAATGTTGCCTCTGTACACCACCCCAGTGGATTTGAAATGAAGCAATCAAGATGTGATTAAAGTGTAGACTTTCAGCTTTAATTCAAAGGGTTTACTAAACAAAAATGTTGCATTAACCATTTAGGAATTACAGAATTTTTTTTTTTTTACAAAGTCCCTCCATTTTCACAGTCTCAAAAGTAATTGGACACTTGACTGATAAGCAGTTTCATGGCCAGATGTGGCCTGTTTCTTCCGTATTTCATGACAGATTAAGGAGCTAAAAGGTCTGGACTTGATTCCAAGTGTTGAATATGCAGTCCAAAGAGGTTTCGAAGGGAAGGAGGCCATCATTAGGCTGAAAAAACAAAACAGACCTATCAGAGAGACAGCAGAAACTTTAGGAGTGGCCAAATCAACAATTTGGTACATTCTTAAAACCACTCTGACCAGTCTGCGGCTATGCAACTGCAATGCACTGTGTGTTCTGACACCTTTCTACCATAGCCAGCATGAACTTTTACAGTAATTTGTGCTATAGTAGCTCTTCTGTAGGATTGGACCAGATGGGCTAGCATTTCCTCCCCACATGCCTCAATGAGACTTGGGCACCTATGACCCTGTTGCCGGTTCACCACTGGTCCTTCCTTGGACCACTTTTGGTAGGTAGTTATCACTGCATACTGGGATCACCCCAAAAGACCTGCTGTTTTGGAGATGCTCTGACCCAGTCATCTAGCCATCACAATTTGGCCCTTGTCAAAGTCGCTCAGATCTTTCTGCTTGCCCATTTTTCCTGCTTTCCAACACATCAACTTCAAGAATGGACTGTTCACTTGCTGCCTAATATATCCTACCCCCTGACATATACATAGTCAGGTCCACAAGTATTTGGACAATGACAGAGTTTTTGTGATTTTGCCTTTATACACTTAGTATAACTTTGTACACTTAATACACTTACTTTGCCATTTAGGAATTACACCCATTTTAAGCAAAGTACTTCCATTTCTGGGGCTCAAAGGTATTTGAACAATTGACTGACAAGAAGTTAATTGACCAGGTGTAGTCCATTCCCTTGTTACTTCAAGACAAATTAATAAAAGGTCTGGAGTTGATATCAGGTATTGGATTGGTATTTGGTAGCTGTTTGACTGGAGCTACCAATATGACGTCCAAGGAGATTTCAATGCAGACCATCATTAGGCTGAAAAAAAAACAACATAAATCTATAAGAGAGATGGCAAAAACCTTAGGTGTGGCCAAATCAACAGTTGGGTACATTCTTAAA
>CM074963.1:11537373-11561805 GCA_037577455.1 Pangasius macronema
TGAATGTAAATACAGAGGGTTTACAACAAGGTGCAAACCACTGGTAACATTCAAGAACAGGAAAGCTAGATTAGACTCTGCCAGAAAACATCTAAAAAAAAAACTTTCATGTTCTGGAATAAGATTCTTTGGACTGATGAAACCAAGATTAACCAGCTCATGATCCGAAGTATACCACATAATGTGTCAAACATGGTGGAGTAAGTGCTATGGAATGGGCATGTATGGCTGCCAATGGAACGGGCTCACTGGTGTTTGTTGATGATGCCAAATGCTACAAAACAGATAGGACGCCACTTCACAGTGCAGGTGGATAATGACTCTAAACATACTGCGAAAGCAACTCAAGAATTTTTGAAGGCAAAGAAATTGAATATTCTTCAATGGCCAGTTGCCTCTGAAGATCTCAACCCAATAGATCTCAACCCAATAGAGCATGCTTTTCAATTACTGAAGACAAGACTGAAGGCAGAAAGACCCACAAACAAGCAGCAACTGAAGTTAGCTGCAGTGAAGGCCTGGCAAAGCATCTCCAGGGAGGAAACTCAGAATTCGGTGATGTCCATTGGCTCCAGATTTCAGGCAGTCATTGACTGCAAAGTATTAAAGTATTTTCGTCCAAGTATTAAAATTATGGTTATATTTACAATTATGTCACATTGTCCAAATACCTTTGAGCCCCTGAAAATTGAGGTACTTTGTTGAAAATGGCTGAAATTGCTAAATGGTAAATGCCATTTTTTTTTGTGGAACCTAGTAAAATAAAGCTGAAAGTCTACACTTCTGATTGTGATTCTTGGTTAGAGCTAAGGTCATCCAGCAGAGCTGATGGTTAAAGATGGGAATATACAGTAAATCAGAAATGATTGGCCAGTAGTTGAAAGTATAGATCAGAGATTATTATTCAGAGCTGAGACTATGGATCAGACATGATTGGTTAGAGCTGAGACTATAGATCAGAGATTATTAGTCAGAGCTGAGATGATAGATCAGAGATAAATGGTTAGAGCTGAGACTATAGATCAGAGATGACTGGTTAGAGCTGTGAGTATAGATCAGAGATAAACGGTTAGAGCTGAGACTATAGATCAGACATGATCAGTCAAAGCTGAGACTATAGATCAGAGTTGATTGGTTAGAGATGAGTCTATAGATCAGAGATTATCAGTGAGAGCTGAGACGATAGATCAGAGATGATTGGTTACAGTTGAGTCTATAGATCAGAGATAATCAGTCAGAGCTGAGACTATAGATCAGAGTTGATTGGTTAGAGATGAGTCTATAGATCAGAGCTAATTGGTTAGAGTTGAGACTATAGATCAGAGATAATTGGTTAGAGTTCAGACTATAGATCAGAGGTTATTAGTCAGAACTGAGACTATAGATCAGAGACAGTTGTTTGGTTCTGAGAAAATAGATAAATGATTGGTTAGAACTGAGACTTTAGATCAGAAAGGATTGGTTAGAGCAGACCCAATAGACCAGCGAAGATTTGTTGAAGATAAGCAAATCCGTCAGAGTGGCCACAACTGAGGTCATCAATCAGAGATGATTAGCTGGTTAGATCTGATATTATACTTCAGACATAATTGGTTAGAGTTGAAGCTTTGGATCAGAGATGACTGGTTGCAGCCTAGGTCATAGATCACATTGCCTGAGGAAAAGGCTCTGCCATGGCTAGAAGCAGATGCTCAGGCTTCAGATCAAAATGTTCTTAAAATGGAGATGCCTCAAAGCCACCAGCATCTATAACCAGAAAAATAACAACAACATAAGCTAAAATTACAAGCCTTATAGTAAATGGTAGTCCCATTAACAACATGAAAAGAACATTTTATAAAACATTTGTTAGCTAAATCAAGTTGAATCTAATTCAGTAGTATTTGGAGTATTTTCATTGAAATATACAAAATCACACAGTCAGGATTCTCTGGCCAAATCAGAGCTGATAATTAGAGGCTTCAGATCCATAACTAATAAATGAATTCCTGATGAACTATGACTGGTTAGAGTTTATATACCAGAGTTTGATTAAATGAAGGTTGCCATGGTAATTTGACTGCTGGACAATCCCTTTGTACAGCAGATGGCAGCAGTGCATTATTATAGGTTGACGCATCTTACTGCTCTGCACATACTGTCTCATACTCCCTAATCCTTACACACGATATATGCGTCATTAAAACTGTGTCAGCATTGTCAGCACACCATGGATGTGTCCAGAACTACACCAAATTCATTATGTATGCCACAGTGCATTATAATGTGCATGACAGTGTGTTGCATATGTTTATGAAAATTTAATATTTAGCCCATGGCTATTATGGATGATAATTAGACTTTTTAAACTTGGATTCAATTCTGCAAATGTCAGTAAAAGCCTATGGTTCACAATAGCAAGTGACAAAGTGACAGGCATCATTTTATTTTATGTGACATACAGTACAATAAGAGCCATGGATCCAGCAACAGCAACAACACAGCTAGAGACTTTTTTTTAGTTTTGTGTAATTATTTATGACAGGTTAAAGCAGCAAATACATAGGAATAGCTCTGGTAAATTCCTCCCACCTGTCCAATGGTGCAGGTTGTCTGATGTCCCTCATTCCTGACTGCATTTTGCTCCTATTCAGCATCTGTAAAGCCATTTATTTTTTTATTCATGTTTTTTTTTTTAAACAATTTTAAAATTAACTTCAGATCTAGGTAACAGTGAACTGTATACATTAAACAGTAGTCCATATACGTCTAACATTTCTTAGCAGAATGTCATCAGTGCCATTTTTTGCTCATTAAGGATCTTAATCTACATCCAGGTTTCTGTGGACCTGCTTTGTGACAATGTCTATATTTAAAAGTGCTCCCATTCATGAGAAGAAAACATTAAAACAAGGACGCTCCGTCTTTAATTGCTGGACACCTGATTTCATCAGTATGTTCTTTCAAACGTCCAAACATGAACCTGCAAACCTTTTAAACATACAACAGAGCATAATGGCCATACATGGCAGTGTCCTGCTGTCCCTCGGTGCCATGTTCTCACTGAACTCAGTAGCATTGCTACATTTTAGCAGAGGTGTTACCCTTACAATTAGGCTGCATGAAGTAAAGTCAGAAACCACTATGCAGGTTAGGTAAGCACTGCTAGCGTTGGTTTGCTAACCGCAGTATGATTGAGATGCAGATTGAACCACACTCTGCATCATGGCTTGCATTATTATTCAGAAAGTGGCATATCTAAATGAGCAATTAGCCCACAGAGAGGGATCTGTGGTGTGTGTATGTGCACTAAATGGCATTTCTACTGAGAACCTGTAATCAGCAAAAGGCAGGGGGAGAGAGAGAGGGGTGTGTGTGTGGTGTGTGTGGTGTGTGTGTGTGTGTGTGTGTGTGTGTGTGTGCGCGTGTGTCTGTAGCCTCTGGTGTTTATGCGTTGTGTAGTCTCTATTGTTCTGATTCACATCAGCTTGCATAGCGAGGCGAGTCGTTCTCTTTTTAGCTTTGAATAACATAATACAAAAAAGATTACAAAGGAATACAAAAACTACCAACAAAAGAGAAGGAAGAAAATGAGGATATTCTCTCAGCAAAAGGTACCATTTTGCACAGGAGAGCATTTAGAATAATATTTTTCTCTAAGCAAATCCAAAAGGCAGATTGAACCTGGGAATTATGTGGATGATGGATGGATGTGACTCAGTGGGTTAGAGTTGTATGAGCTGTATATTATTTGTAAATACACAATAAGGTATAATGCATCATCATTTCTGAAAAACATCAGAAATGCAGCCGAAACACAAAAGAAAGTTTGATTAAAGTTGGAGCTTTGAGTCGTGTTTGTTCTCTCAACTACCTCGATAGTGAATTTCTAACTGTGAAGCTCTTACTTGTTGTAAACCTGACTACGGTCCCTTGTTTGAGATTGTTGATTTTTTCTCCTATTAAATGCCATTATACAACCATTAGTTCCAGTCCACTAATTTGATTGGACAAGAAGTGTTCCATGTGTGCTTATATTTAATATAACCACACTGGGGTTTCAATGTTTATTTCACTATGTGGTCGCTACATAAATTTCCAATTCTAGCAATAGTTTCTTCGACTGACAATTTAGCGACATTATCAGTGGACATGGCAAAAGATACATTCAGATGAAGATGTAAAGGAAGATGGGAAGCCAATTTCACCACAAATGTACAAATCAGTGTGAGCTAGCAAGCCAGGTAGCCTACTGGCTATAAAGTGAGTGGAGCTTCTTCTGGACCTATTTTCGCTAGCAGAGCGAAAATATGCAAAACATTTGCCTGTGTTGTGTCTGAAATACCAGTTACTCAATATTTATTTCTTATTTATAGGACTGTTGTATAAAAGCAGTATCGTACTCGAAGTTGTGAGTGTATACTGAATATATTGAATATCGGCATGGCTGTGATTAGCTACGGTGCCTCATGCCTACGGCCGAATCACAGCTGTGCCAGTATTCAGTATAACTGCACTCTTGCTCATGCAATATTGCTTAATTAACCTACACAAACGATGTCCCCTTTTGATGTCAGCACATCACACAACTGCTAACATCTCACAAAAATTAAAATACAGCACCAACCAGAAAATATGAACATCTGTTTCAGGATAGAGGTAGAGACAGTTGGTAATTAAAAGTATAATTAAAATTTCTTCTAAATTTGCTACCACATGACATAATAAATCCATTTTCAGGAGGAAATGTTTCATGTAAAATAGCAAGAGCAAGGTCTGACTTCTAGGCAGTATGAGCCACTGGAGCGATGTCTTCAGTAGGCTGTGCCTGTAATATATGCATCTATGTTTCCAAGACAACAGAAATACACAAACACCAAAAACTGGGTTTCACTGTCCACTGTAGCTCAGACAAACAAAACAAAAAAGTCTTCTCTTGAGTCATGGCATTTAAATTTCCTTCCCCATGCTATTTTCTGGAGATTTGACCTCTTTCGCTCATTGCCTGCTCATTAGGACAGGACCTTTATCACAGTAATTCATGTTTTGAATATAAAGGTGACTCAAAAGGTAATTTGTATTAAAGATAAAAGGTTAAAAGTGAAAAATTAGGAATGCTGTATTTATTTTTATTTATTTTATTTATTTTTGTGATAATTACCCTTAATTATACCATGCTAGCTTTCATGTACTAGCGTTAAGTATTAAGGAAACATCCAATATTATGCCACTGTCAGAGTCACTGAAGGTTTATTTTGTAATGAATTTCTGATTTGTTCCTACATAATTAACCATAATGCCATTCAACTACCTACTTATAGTGGTAGCTGACTAAAGAGAGCGATGCAGCAGTGCTTTAGTCCTTTATTCTGCCCATCTCTTTCACCTACTTATCTGTACACACTGCTCAAACAAATCAGCTTCCCAAGCCTCAACATTCATGCTAATCAACACCATCATGCTAACTAGCAGAGTCTCTGCTTCTTCATATAGCCTCAGTGCTGTACATATATATGTGTTTATTGTCTTCTGTGTTGGATTTCTCATTAATATGACATTGAACAGCACTAAAAATTGGTAAGTGAAAAGAAAAAGCCCTTGCCATTTTGTTTTTAGGAGCTAACAGCCAAACCTACATATTGTACCTTATGTTTCAGGTGGTTGAAACACTACACTGTAACACCCCAGTGACATCAACCTTTTTACGTGAGCCAGCTTCTCACAGGAAGAATGAAAATACAGCACCAACCAACAAATTAGCACTGGAACCTCTAAACACATCACAGATATTTCAGTATAAGCATATGTAATGTGTTTCTGGGTGGACTTTCCCTTTAAGATGAATTCTAATCTATTTTGTAAAAATCTAAAATGGCCACCTTCACAATTGGTGAAAGTGCTATAATGTAGATGTGTCTAAAAGCATTCAGTAAGCACTAATGAAATCCCACAATGCATTGGAGTAGGTAGCATCCAAAATCTAGTGGGTGCTGAATAACCATAATGACCCATTGTGTGTTGAAGAGGACACATAAACTTGATATTGAATATAGTTTGGGATGGACCTAATGTCTACTGTAGAAAACACTAGATACATAGCATTAAAGGGAAGTGAATCTGTGTGTTTTTCAGGCGATGGCTGAATGTGACGAATGAAGCAGTTTTGTTTATTACCAGTTACATTTCTCATTTCTACAGAGCTCTTAAAAATGTAATTGTTTTTTCCTCACTGACAAGATCATAAACACCTTTTGAACAGCAACTATGAGCTGCTATTTTTTTTGCTGAGATAGCTAAAGTTCTTTATTTTTTCTTTAACTCATTCAACATGTCAAAACCACCCAGCCTGCTTATGAATTCATTTCTCCTGCAGTTTCGACAACAGGAAATGAGTGCAATGGCAGATTCTATATCAGTGTTGAGAGTTATTGGAGAGTATGTGTGTGTGTGTGTGGTCATGTTTGCAACTTGACTGAAGAACATGTCAATCCAATACATTACCATTACCATAGCATCAAGTAATCTCTCAGAATTAACCCTGTAGAACCCAGACATAGAAATATTTGTTGAAAAAACTCATCTGTGCTAAATTTTAGTTAACAGGGATGCATAAGAACAAAATTAATATTTTCGGTAAACAGCCTTTAATGACCAAATTTGGCAATGTAGCATATTTTCAACACTGGGTTTTTCAAGTGGCATTTTGACTTGTTATTGTTATTTGCTTCTTTGGGTTCTTAGGTACATAAATTATTTGAAAATAATAATAAAAAAATGATACTTTTTTGCCATGACCTTTGAAATTTGTGTTGCATATTTGCAACAGAGGGTGCTATGGGGTTAAGGCAATAATTGAGCAGAACACATTGTTACTAACAGTAACATAAACATCAACACAATTTCCCACTTACCCCAAATGGAGTTGATTAGACAACATCTCTGGTGTCTGAAATTAGCATCTTTATTTTTGCACTGGATCTAGAAGGCTAATTTAGCTAAAATTTAATGGAAGTTCTGTATATTGCATCATGAATCTATTTTTAATTATGTGTATCAGGCAGCGACAATTTCAGAGGATGAGTGTTAGTAAAATCAGGCAAAAATGCTAAACAAGTAGAAGTTCAGGCAAGGTACAAACTGGATATCACAGTACAAGACAAAGATCAAGAGTCGAGCGCAAAAACGAGGGTTAAAACCAGAATTAGCAAACATCAAACAAAGGTGTAGTACATTAGGTGCAAACAAACACTTTGCAATATGCTGGTGCAGTAAATGAAGTGAAGTGAATCATGGTGACCCATACTCGGAATTTGTGCTCTGCATTTAACCCATCCAAGGGCGCACACACAGTAGTGAACACAAACCCGGAGCAGTGGGCAGCCTTTTTTGCTGCGGCGCCCAGGGAGCAGTTGGGGGATCGGTGCCTTGCTCAAGGGTCTCACCTCAGTCGTGGTATTGAGGGTGGCAGAGAGCGCTGGTCATTCACTCCCCCACCTACAATCCCTGCCGGCCTGAGACTCGACCCCATGACCTTCAGGTTCACCTTCGGGTTACAAGTCCGATGCTATAACCATTAGGCCACGACTGCCCCAGTGTATAAGCGAACTTATACAGTGTGTGTGCTAATAGAGCTCAGGTGTGTGTGATCAGAAATCAGGTGACTGTGAACGTGACGATGAATGTGGAGCATGGCTGTTGTAGTCCATACTGTCCGTATTTGTAGGCATTGGTGCTTTATGGGAAATGGAGACTGATGCTGATTCCAGCGTAGCTATGACAATGTAAATTCATATTCAACCCTTCATGCACTTCCTTCAAACTATGTCAAGCTATATAATCTGATTTTTAAATAAACAATGTTAACAAAAGTTTGTAATTTTCAAGTGGATCTATTCCACCTTCAGATCTTGGGAGATAAGGTCTAGAGAGCAGAATGATACCAAAAGGAAAAATGTGATTCGGGTTATTCAAGATGGCCGTCTTCACAACATTACAGTTTTAGCTACACAATGAAGCGGAATAAAAGGCTGAGTGAAAGGAAATATTTAGTTTATAAAATCATGTGCAGCAGTGATTTCCCTATGGTGTAAAAAAAAGGACTATTACAAATAGTCACACATTTATGGAGACAAACACACACACACACACACACACACACACACACACACACACACACACACACACACACACACACTCCAGAGGTGAGTAAGGATGGGCAGATTATTAGCATTAGCAATAGCATATCTGCCTAGTGGTGTGTAGAGAGGATGTCCCAGTAGGATAGACATCAGTGTGAAGGAGATCCAGGAAAGGACAGGACAAAGGAAGAGAGAGGTGGGTGGAAGAGCGACTGCAGCCCAGGTAACTCATACATCATGACAAACCTCTCCTTCAATTTCTCCTTCAGCACCACTTTGTCCATTTTCTCTTGTCCAAGTTTTTAAGTGTGTAGTTCTTCTTGTTCTGTCATCATTTCAATCTGCATACTTATATCCGTCCTGTATATCTCTTTTTGTAGCTTGTCTTGGTGTAAGTCTTGCAAAGGATTCAACCTGTATAATCTTATAAACAGCCATTATCACTGAATCATTATCATCCCCTCTCCATGCTTCTGTTCATCCTTCACTCACTAGTATTCAAACCCAGCCATGGTATCATACATCTTACTTTTTACCAAAGTAAAAGAATATGACCTACACATTACTGAACATAAAACAGTAACATAGCAAGGTTAAAATGGTTGGCTAAAATGATGCGTTCAACAAAATCCAAAAAAGACCAATGCCTTGTGCTAAACGATTTGCTCAGAGTTCACAAATCTGGAAACACGTTCAGCCCACTGCAGACCTGTTAAAAATGACCTGCACTCTACAGATTAGGAATGAGTGGGCAGACGTACTGTCCTCTTTATTGCAGAGAAGAAAGCTGAAAACATCACTCTAAGAAGAGGTACTGATACGTTTGCAAAAATGAATGAGAATCAGAATCACTTCACTGGCCAGTCAGACTTTACATGTACTCAGAATTGGGGTCATATGAAAGGAAAAAATACAGGATACAAATAATGTAAATGGTGCAAATAATACAAAATATGAATTTAATAATTGAAATTTAATTTGTAGGCTTGATGTAAAGATTAAAATATTTTACTACTAGGTATTATTTTATGATGTGTTTAATTTATTCAGTTTCAGTAGTGGTAGCTCAGTGGTTAAGATGTTGGGCTACTGATCAGAAGGTCATGAGTTCAATCCCAGGCACCACCAAGCTGCCACTGCTGGGCCCTTGAGCAAGGCCCTTAACCCTCAACTGCTCAGTGTGTAAATGAGATAAATGTAAGTTGCTCTGGATAAGGGCGTCTGCCAAATGCCATAAATGTAAATGTATTTTAATCGGGTCAGGATAGATACTGGATGGAACGCCTGACGATCGCAGGGCACTATGCACACATGTTCACACACTCAGTCACACCTGGGGGCAATTTAACAACGGCAATCCACCTACTGGCATGCTTGTAGACATGCTGTGGGAGGAAACTGGGGAACCCGGAGGAAATACGCATGAAAATGCAAATAATCTTCAAAAAGACCTGAGTTCAGAAACAAATTGGTGACACTAGAGCTATAAGGCAACATCGCTACCAACTGCACCTCCGTATGACCCATTAACATATCACATACCATATACAAGTATTTCCTAATATAGTTAATGGCATGGATCCACTTGGTATGATTTTGGAGAACTTGAGGGGGCTGATAATTGGTTTCGGGGTCCTGCTGTTACAGATACATGGTCCCCCACAGTAAAATGACAGCCTTCCTGTTCCTTCATGTTCTCATCAATCAGGAGATTGGAGCAATTGGAGGGTGCAATCAGTCCAGGCAATATAATGGCGTGAAATCAGGGCATCCAGCTGGGACACACACATTGATAACTGGTTCAGAGATATGGAGGTGAGGGGGAGAGAGAATACCATATCAACCAAAGGATTAGTGTAGACAGTTGTAGAGAGGAAAAAGACATGGAATGGCTGACCATTTTCCCTGGGGCTCCTGTCACTACCGGCAAAATATGAAAGGATTATGGGGAAGTGGAGAGGAAAAAAAGGATGAAAGGGCAAGAGAACGTGAATGAGGGAGTGAGGAAAGGGGATTAAAGATGACAGCAGCACCTGAAGCATTTTCTGCTGAAGTGTGTAAAGGAGAAAATGAAGAGATGGGGAGTAAGCTGAGTTCAAACTGAATCATATGCATAGTCTGAAGGGTGGGAAGAGTGAAAACAAGCATGGAAACTTCTAGCTGGAACTGACTTGTTCATACAGTCCTCAAGCTGTATCATCATCATAGACATGAAGATATGGCACCACGGGTGGTCCTGGTGAGCTGAAAGCCAGCAGCCACCTGAACTGCAAGTGTATATATGAACAGTAAGTTTATATATACAGTCACCGGACATTCATGCAATTATCCAGTCAGCCAATCATGTGGCAGCATGAAATCCTGCAGTGATATTAGTGGCTGTATTAATAAAGTACCATTGTAGTATCTTACAACTGTAGGCTGATCAGTTAATTCAGGTCTTTGTTTTTTGTTTTTTTTTTGTCCCATTTGAAGGAAATGAGTGGAGACAGTCTCTAGATTATCAAGCAGGATTCTAAAGGTTTTTTTTTTAAGTATAATTAGAGCCACTGTTTTATTCCTAGGATTATAAGCGAGTGCAGGGATGAGTGATTGACAGGAATTCTCTCTGTCTTACCAGTAGATTATGCCGTTTTACTTGGATGGATTAATTGAAATGGATTAATTGGGATTTTACCATGTGATTTACATAGAATTCCTTACATCTGAAGGTGCAAAATTATTTACACACAGTTCAGTGCAAGCGTCTTAGGCACATGCAAAGAAATGCTGTAGAGTAAAAACAATGCCTTCAAAAATAATGAAATGAAATGTTTCTATATTTAAAAAACAGTAATAAATAAAACAAAGTCAATATTTGGTGTGATCATCCAAATTATTAGTCTTAGGTACAATACATGCAGTTTTACACGGAATTTAACTGGAAGGTTTTTCTGAGCATCTTGCAGAAGTTCTTCTGAAAACTTTGACTGTCACACTTGTGTCTAATTTTTCAGCAAAACCCAGCAGCCTTTCTGAAAAATGGTCTCTTGTGTAATTTGCTACTTTCTTTACTGACATTTATAAACATTTTTCTGTAACATTTAACTTTGTGCTGGACATCAGACCAGAGGACATTTGTTGAGTCTCAAACACAGGATGTCATAAGGCATTTTTCAATCATTTCTTCTTCAGGATGTCTTTGAATAGCTTCTCCCAGCTGAGCTGTGGATCTCTCCAGCTCTTTCAGATTTACCCTTGACCTCTTCGCCACTTCTTTGACTAATGCCCTCTTTTCCATCGCTGACTTTTCGTGGACAGACTCCTCCAGGCAGAGTCGCAATTGTGACATTTTCTCTCCAGTTTATCATAATGATTTAATGTTGCTCCATGGGATGTTTCCTCATCTCAAAGTCCTCATTGATATTTTTTCCAGGACTTTGTCCCAGATATGCTTTGATTAGTCGTCATGATGTTTGCTTAGTTATGTTCTCTAGCAAACTCTGGGGCCTTCCAGGAACAGGTGTATTTATTCTGAGCTCACATTACACTTTAGGGGTAATTTACAGGTAAAAAATTAATTAGCAAACTATATCGATTCCCTCCTTCTACTGGGGAAGACCCCTCTTTGTGCTTGATCTATATCTCTTGACTTCAGTCTGCAAGATCTTATGCACTGCACTGCTGTGTGATTGGCTAATTGGATATGTGTGTGCGTGTGTCTGATGCTTACATTCCCATTGTAGGCGCTTTTGGCGGTGGACAGGGGTCAGCATGGGCAGTCTGACTACGCAGCCCCAGACGCAACAAGCTGCGTTCTGACGCCTTTCTGTCATAGCCAGCATTTCAATGTTTTTCAGCAATTTGTGCTACAGTAGCTCTTCTGTGGGATCAGAGCAGACGGGCTAGCCTTTGCTTCCCACACGCATCAGTGAGCCTTGGGCACCCATGACCCTGTCACCGGTTACTTACTGCATGCGTGCTATGAAAAATAAACACTGCAGGGCTGCTGTAGAGCTCAGGCATGATGATTAAACTAGCTGCTGTCATAAATCAGCAAACACAACCTCACAACTTTGAATGGATGTTTATTTATATATTTATTAGTTTATTGGTTTATTTGTGTTATGCAAATGAAACTTTCATGAAGTGTTCGTTCACATATACAGAAAAAATGCAGCCCAAAGACTGAATGCACTTCAGAGAACTGTTATATTTCATTTGTGGAATTTGAATAATAATTGATAGAACAATTTATATTCCTAATGAACAAGTTTTAATTGTATTAAGGCTCGTCATCCCTACTGCTTTCTGTCAATGACATTGCATTAGTTTTTGATGACAGATTTATTAAATTTATAACGATCCTTCATAGTGGAGTCAGGCTTTTACAGCCTGTTGTACTATCTTGGCTCATCTTAAAGCTCATGATTGCAGCAGCATACAGTAGTATGTTTTTATCTTTTATCTTTTTATGTTGCAGATAGGAAACTATACCTCATCTAATTTATTGCATTAGTTTATACAAACCAATGCTAACAAACAGCTACTAGCAACTATTAGCTTGTTAGCTTTAGAGATTTTAGTGATTTTAGTGAAAGCCCAGCAGTGTCTCTACTTTGTGTAAAGGCTGAGGAAAGCCCATCTCCCACCCCTGATCCTCATGTTCTACAGTTGAGAAGATCATTGCGGTTTCTCTTCCCTCCATCACAGACACTTACTCCGCACGCTGCATCCGCAAAGCCACCAGCATTGTGGATAACCCCACGCACCCCTCACACACACTCTTCACCCTCCTGCCATCTGGCAAACAATGCCGAAGCATTCGGGCCCTCATGGCTAGACTCCCCAACACTCAGACACTAGAGTGAAAACACACACACATACACACACACCATATTCAGTTTCTGCTGCTACAAATATTTATTATATATACTGTATGTTATCTTTATATACTCTCTACCCGAATATATTTATGTAGTCTCCTGTAGTTCTGTGTTGTTTTATGTAACACCTTGGTCCTAGAGGAACGGTGTTTCATTTCACTGTGTACTAACTGGCTGGATATGGTTGAAATGACAATAAAAGCCACTTGACTTGACTTGATTTGACTTATTGTGAATCAGGAGCCAATCCCAAGGACACTTGGCATCCATCACAGGGCACCACACACACACACACACACACACACACACACACACACACACACACACATTAGGGTACATCTTTTACACTTTTAATTACTGGGGAAAGTGAACATGTCATTTTATTTCCAACAATAGTTAGCTATGTCTCCAAACAATTATTCCACAGACACTGTGATTCACTCACACCTATGATGAATGCTTTCATTTGTGCAGTGGGTTGAAACATTTCGAAACGCAGGTGCACGCGCAGCAGGAATATGGACTCCCTGTATACAAACACCGGATGGCCACCTGGGGTTGCTGCATGCTGTTCCCACACAAATTACATTTGATAGCATCCCAGATTCATGTGAACTGAATTTGCTAAGCAAACGTACAACAAATACAACATGATCTGTGATTAGAAATGATTTGTACCTAGAGATAACTGCAAAGTTAATTAAACTCTGAGACTTACATTCTTTCCTCATTTAGCTGGTGCTTTTATCCAAAGCTTTTTTGCAGATGAGAAGCTGAACAGTTGAGGTTTAAGGGTCTTGCTCAAAGACCCAACTGGGCCAGCGCCAGGATTTGAACTCCTGAAATTGAGATCGGTACCACAAATCCTTAAACACTGAGTTTCCACGTCGCCGTTGCATACCTTTCCTATTAGTTTCATTGATGTTAGTGAATGCATGATCTCACAAGCCAGGGTTCTGGTATGTTTTGTCAATAAATGTAGCCAATAACCTCGTATTTTCACTTTAAGAGGCTAGTTGACTGATATGGTGGTGGCCAACCACAGGCCTTCTCCCATACCCTGTCAACGGACCCACACACACACACACACACACACACACACACACACACACACACACACACACACACACACACACAAATCTCATTTACTCGCCGCTGACTGCTTTGAACAAAATTGTTATTAACTTGAGTTTTAAAGATTACCTTGCTGTCTTCATGCTTTGTTTTCCCACAAAGTGCAAAGAAAAAATCAGATGGCAACTTCCTGAATCCAAAAGATCCTGAATCTTGTGGCCAGAAAATTGTGCAAAATATATCAGAGGCTACATGGCTCGTAGGTGGAGCATGTGAAAAGCTGCTGAGCTGGGGTTAAAAGTATCATTAGACACTCACCTACTATAAAAAAATGATTCAGTTGTCCACTGAAGTCAATAGGATTTGTGTGCAGAAGGTGTGTCTTGGAGTTTATACACAGGAATGAGAGCAGCCCGAGTGGGCAGGAATAGCATCGGATTTTCCTCTGATCTCTCAAGCTGAAATAGACTCTGAAGACTTGAATCTTGCTCTTCAAGCAATAATTATGCCCACATACCCACCACAATAAAGCAATAATTCAAGCGATTTATTGCCACAAGACATAACTGTGGAGAACTTTTGGGTGATTATATAGGTTACTTATGCGTTATAATTAATATTTATGAAAATATGAGCATTTAGATTGGCTTATGCCAGACATTGTATGTATGCTATGTAAAATGCAATGTGTCTTACTAGATATTTAAGTTATGCACTAATGTTATGCAGCTAGCTAATTCAAGCTATTGGGGAAAATCTTTTTTTTTTTTGGCAGGCTTTCTCTAGAGAGGCTCTCTGTTTATCTCCCCTCAAACTGCCCTGGAACTGTCAGTAAATGTTGTGACTTGGATTTACAACCCTGTCTCCAGTGTGGCTCCCTTTGGTGACCGGCTATAGTGGGTATTACCACAGAGCTCTGGCCCTTAGACCTTCAGGTGCAAGGGGTGTTCATCTGATCGGACTCCCATGGCCAGGGGTCCATTCAGTGGTTAAAGTTGTGAAAATGCTGTTGCAAGGAAACTGGAAATACGCACACAGCCTAAGTTGGCTTAAGTGTAAATCTAAAGATGAAGCTCGCCAGCAATTAACTTAAGCCTTGTAAAAAGACAGGGTAATAGCAGACTAACAGTGAAAACTGTTATTCTGAAAATCAGTGATGATTTCGGATTGCTGTAGCTATTTACACTCCCAAGACTATCATGTGTTACACACTAAAACCTATTGCAAAGCTCTAAAACCTAAAGGACTGGTTTTGGTTTTAATCTGGGTGTCAGTGGGGTTGTATTGACTATAACTTTAAAAGAGACGTGCTCCATGCCTGTAGTGTTTGACTTCATGCTGAATATTGAATATTCTCTACAGTGTCTGCTTGCGTGAAGATCAAAGCACACAAAAACACATTAGCCCCCTTTCTCTCTGCTGCGGAAGGCTGACTTAAAAAAAAAAAAAAAAAAGAAAAGAAAAAGTGTATCTCTCTTAAACTTTTGTGCTCAGTGAGCTGCAGTGACCAGGTCCATCCAATCCAGCAATTATCACTGACAGCTAAAAAACCCACAATTATCCACTGGTAAGAGTTCTGAAATTGCTGCTTTCTCTGGCCTTTGAAATTAAATGTTGGAAAGGAGAAAAATAAACCAGTCATGGCGATGACAGCTCATTTAGGCTAGGGTAGGATAACAAGAGGGCGTGAACTAAATGACAGGAGATCGTTTCTCAAGATCACATGTTAATTATGTCCACACTTTCATGGTTATAATCTGAAAGCCTGTCAAGAAACAAAAAATAATAAAGAAATAAATTGCCATGTGTTTTTAAGTTTGGATTTTCATTGTTAGCCTGCTTAAAGTCTGCAGCAGTAACATAAATGCATAGGAGGTAAAAGACCAATTATTTAACACTGTCCAACAATGTCACTGAAAGCGAAGCCAAATTTACAAGAGTACGGTGACATAAAGCATTAAAGGCTGCCCTAGTAAAGGATCTCTGTTTATTATTATTTAGGTTAGGCCAAATTTATAATATTAATAATAACATGGAGTAACAGAATATATGTAACCAATTTCTTTAATTAAAATACAAATACAAGACCACACAGTGTGATTGATGTGATTGATGCAGTCTGGGTTAATTATTAGGAAGGGTGACTGATCGTTTATTGATGATTGACGGCTCTGTATTGAAATATTTCAATGGCATCATGAGTTTGGTTAATGAGTGCCATCTTTTCTGTCTCTCTGATGAAACCTTGTTTGATGTACCTTATATTTGTGACTTGCTCATGACATACAGTACTTAAGCAGCTCGCTGATCAGGTTTATTGTTAGGCCTGTCTGATTTCTGTTATCACTAAAAAAAAAAAAAAAGTTGGGCAACATGGTGGTGCAGTTGGTTACACTGCTACATCACAGCTCCAGGGTCCCTGGTTGGATCCTGAGCTCAGATTCCTGTCTGTCGAGCATTACATGTCCTCCCTGTGTCCATGTGGGTTTCCTCTGAGTTCTCTGGTTACCTCTCACCTCCTAAATTCTTGGCAGTGGATGCAGTAGCTAAGATAAATTGCTTAGGTGTGAATATGTGTGTGCATGGTATCCTGCAATGGATTGGTGTCCCATCCAGGGTGTGTACCCACCTGCCTGGGATAGGCTCCATGACCCAGACAAGGATAAAGCAGTTACTGGAAGTAAGTGATTGATGGAGTGAGTGAGTGAGTGAGTGAGTTTCCAGGCAAGTTCATGAGATGCTTCGAAGAAAAAAAAAAGGAGCCAGAAAAAGCTCCAGTGAAACATGTATAGAAAGTGGACACACACTCAATACCAGTTTTTTTTTATTTCTTAACCATGTCTCTAGTTCACTAGTTTTGTTTCCCATGGCTTGCTTTTATTCTGCTAGAGTTATGCAATGTTGGACGCTGTCTCTTTATTCTCATATTTAATGGTAAGATTGTCTACTTGCCAAGTATTTAAAGCTATAGCATGGAAATATGTTTTCATAGGAATACATTTCGGATATTAGACTTTCATCAACTAGGAATACATTTCAGATATTAGACTTTCATCAACTAAACCCTAACCCTAACCCTAACCCTAACTGGGTGAAGTCCTTTGGTGCTTTGGTTTACCAACATATGAAAAATTATGTTAAGAAGTTTTTTTTAGTATATATTTAAAATAACATTGTCAGCCATCCATCTATCCTGTCCATCAGTGGACCATTCTCGGTATAGCAGTGATTCTGACATGTAATATGTATTACTGTGACTGATAAAATGATACTCTCTACCTGTACAGCTACAATCTAGACCAACAAGATAGGAGCAAGTTCAAAAAAAGAAAAAGTCAATACAAACGGTACTAGTATGTGATGAGTTCAGTGCAAAACATGATGTAGCTGCGAAACACACCTCCACTGTGTCTGACATACAGTAAATGTTCAATTTATTAAGGTGATAGATTATCACACAAGCTGTGCCTGGGACTGCCTACTAAACGTGCTCTCTGTCAGGTGTATATTACCAATTAAAAGCTGCTGTGAAATAGTGGAAATAATCGACCACAGAGCCAATAAAAGTCTTGAAGCTAAAGAAGAAATACATGTTCAGTAAGGAAGTGTTAATAATGAAGACTCTTGTGTCAGTAAACGATGTGAAGGACATTACTGGGATTTACTACATGTTAAACAAGCCCTTTTTTTCCAAATCTAATTTGTTTAATATAGTAATGTACTATATATGGATATATGGTTCTTACATAAAGTCAGCTTACATAAGGTAAAAAGGTGCAAAAGTTTAAATTATGCTTCATTTGCAGTTTTGTGCTTCATTGGAGTGAATCACCACATATGGAGTGACCTAGCCACAGAATGATCACATCGGACAGCAACTCCAATGAGGCTGGACGAAGTGAAGCGCAATCACACACAGCTGGAGGCCAATGACTGCGCTCATCCACCACAGTGCAGGATTCATCAGTGATAACAAAATACCTGCACGTCCAAGATCTTTCGCTTCTTTAGCTGTCTTGCAGATTCACCAGATGATAGGCAGCACCGAAGCGGAAAGAGCACACATCCTTCAATGAATAATAATTATAATAATAAGAAGATAATCTTTCACCCACACACTACACACTTCTCTTTCTGACTGAAAGCTTAAATAAATCTGACTCCTCAAGGGTTATGACATTAGCTTGTCTCAAAATCACGTACTATGCATTGCATTCTTAGACTATACACTTTGTACTTGGACTTTGGATGTAAATCAGTAATATCTTGATTTGAACACTAAGCAGGGATGGACAAAATCGAAAATTCATTAATCAGCCCAGCAGGCAAGTGAAAGCGCCAGTGTGCTTCCCTGGTCCCATGATATGCTTGACCAGAAGTCCAATTAACCACAATAAAAAGCTACAACTGATGTAATTAACTTAACTCAAAAGAATGACTAGTGCATTAACACAATCTCTGGAAAATAAATGAGTGCTTGTATCACTAGGAGGGGTGACTTTATGTAGACGAAGTCCTTTATCCTGCCCTGATAAAGGCTCTGGTGATGAAGCATCATGGTTGAGCCCTCACCATAAAGGCACATTGCTGAACATTTTGCTTATGAGCTGTGGTGTTCTCGCATTGCTGGTGAAGAGTCTGACCAGCATCTTTTTTCCAATTAATTCTGGAAATGCAAGTTCCCAAGCTGTGCAAGCATCATAAACAGTAAAGANAAGACACATAAGACATAAGGTGCAGGACAATACAGTGCAGAGACAATAAGAGTAAATATGTTTGTACAGAATACACATTGCAATATGCAGCTGAATCTGACTGCATCCACATCACTGTATCCCTGATTCTGGAAAGTTCCTACCAACATCCAGGCTATGTCCTTGGAGTGCATTTATAATATAGCAGGTGATGTGATCTGGAAAACAGTAGTGCACATGGTGACACATGATTGACGTGACCAAGAAATAGATGAACCAACAGATGTTGGAATGTTATGATAACATATCAGATCTGAAAGTAGAGCTTTTCTTTCTCTGTTGGACAAGCGAACTGAAAAAACAAAGAACCCAACAAAGAAAAACAACTGATAACCGATATATGAACAGTGCTGTGAATACCAATAGCCTAGCTTAGACCAGAAATCAAATGCTATTGGACCACCAGTGTACATACAAACAAGCACTGGTTTTTAAATGCCACAATGGCCACCTTCAACATTGTGGTCCTAATCAGTGCAGTCCTAAACTGGAGTGGCCTCTGATGGCTCCTTATAATAATTTAACTAACTTATATACATCTATTCATTTAGCAGGCTTAAAGTCTCTTAAACGTTTCTGATTTTCTGTAACAGCAGCCCTTACAGTAGCTCTGGCTGCAGCACAAATTATAAGTTTATATGAATGCACAAGTTCTTATATGTTGTCGTTTCCATAGTAACAGCTCGTTCTTAGGGACTTGTATGTCTGACAATTCCATATAATTTAAGCTTCATATAATAACCAGGTAAAACGTGTATTTAAAAAGGAAAAATGTAAATGATTGATGTGATGAATCTTTCTTTAGGAGATGGTTATTAGTGGTTATAATGGTTGTCTGAGGGAACGACTGTTTACGTAAGCGATAAAAGTAAAGAACTTGTCTTTGGTTACATTCCATAACACTACATGTAACTATAAATGAAAAGGAAAAAAAATGGATAGATGGTATAAGAGAATAGTACACTTGAGTATGTGCTGTTTTAGGACTTCGGGGAGTTAACATTGACTCCACTTAACGTCAGGCTATATCACACCACTCAAGCATGGCAGGGCAAATACACATGGCAGGGCATGCTGTTATAGGAAAATAATCCATGGCTGAGTGGTGTGATATGATTAAGTGGACCCCGAAGTGGATTATTGTCCTATAACAGTATGTCCTGACATGTGTTTTTCCTTATATAATAATAACCACATATAATATTTCTTCACACAAATGTAGAATTGGACAAAAACACCATTTCAGGTTTTTACTGCAGCTAGATGGAAACTCATTTTGTGGCCTTTTCCAATAGTGACCTATAAGTGAAGCAAAATCTAATCCAATTACAGGAGGTTAATGGGTCTTGCTCAGGGCCCAACAGCAGCTCTCCTGCAAAAATGTGCACAAAGCCTTACTGCTAGCTACAACCGATGTGTTATTTGTAATTTACCCTGCAAATGCATTATTGATGCGAGGAGCCACTGCATCAGACAGCTGCTGCATTCATTTTCTCTTGCGCTGCTTTTGCACATCATTAATCAATTGCACATCCAGGAAAATTACCATGCGAATGCAAATGAAGTGACAGCACATACCATGCAATGTCACAACAAACTATTCCTTGTCAATTACTCCATCAGGGTGAGAAAGTGCATGTCTTTGCCATACTGGAGCACAGCAACAAACACATTTATGTTTTCCATTTTCTCTTAACTTGAGTAAATTAAGTAGCAATAGATTAACCCCTTGATGACATGCCTTTAACTCCTGATTATCCTTCCGCCTCAGCCAATCTCTACAGTTAACAAACACGCCAGCACAGAAATTGAGCAAATGATCACGAGACTACAATAAACTGCTCTTTTAATATGCCGTTTAATATAGTGTTCTCCATCAAATAGTGATTTCACATTATTTTTTTAGAATAAAACTACGAAAGGGGCTTGTCTTCTCCCCACTCTACTACCCTTCTACTTTTCCCACTTGTTGGTTGTAAGGAAGACACATTCAAGATTCAAGATTCAAAGAACATTATTAATCCCAGGGGGAAATTGCAATGTACTGTGATCTATAATCCATACAGTAAGTAGGAAGAAGGTAAAGACGAACTATCATACGATTCGCATAAAAAACTGGCATTTTCCCCAGAGCTTTCTTCCATTCTTTCTTCCATTTATATGTTTTTCTTCCGTTTATGCTTTTGCATTGTACTTTTGCTTTATTGTTTTCATATATTTTCATTCATTGAATTGGTCCACTGGTTTCCAGTTGAGTTGGAGCTCCAGACACAGGCTTGAGTGGCAGATTTCCTCGGGCCTTGATTTTCCAAGCATGACTGATGGCAGGAACGTTCCTTTAGCTTCCTGCTTGCGCTGTTTGGTCATTCAGAATGGTGCTCAGTGGCACCATTGCCATGTGGACTGTGTGCACCATTCTAGCATTGGCCATTCGTGGGACTGTGATCAGCCATGCTATTGAAATATAATCACAGCAACACCATTTGAAATAATCTGCAATCCAGCCTGTTTGTGTGGCTCAGTCAGAGACAATTAAGTCATACTATATAAATAGTCTTTAGTAATAGGTAATAGTTAAAGACTGACAACTCAGTATCCTGACTTACACAGTATTAATAAAGATTCATCATAACATAATGAAGAGTGTGTTTGGAACATCAAGTTAACCACTTTGGAAAGTGGATTAACCCAAATTGTAGGCTATAGTGTAAGTTCAGGCAATTTGATACCCACATTTGTTTGCCAGCACCCCAATCCTAAAATAAACCTAAAGATACAATACAAAATAACAATATATGCCAATAAATGCCATTGAAATGGTTTGATTTGTGATCATGTTGTTTCAAAGCCTTCAAATGGCAAATTGTCCCAAGTTATTAAATAGCCTAATGTTTAGTCTTTAACAATTTCTTTGGTATCACAATAAGTGGAATAATCACTTCCAACCAATTTATACAAAGACGGATTACTATTGATATAATCAAAATCAAGAGATGTGAGGGTTGTCTTTACCCATTTCCTAATAGAATCACGCCACTCTTTAAGAAATCTTAAAATGGTTCCTCAATGGTGACTCCATCGAGTGCACAATATTTTAATCCCTTTTATCCTCCTCAACTGAACTGATTGAAAATGAAAGCAAAAATGGATGATTTATGAGTGGCAGAAATACAAAAGGCCCATGTTAATCAGTCTTCCTTCCCCATCAGATCAATCATTCTACTAGAGAAGCAGGAGCTCCATTCACCCCAACACCATGCCATGCTCATCATGCCTCTACAAACAGATCCAATGGCACAAGGAAGATAATCAGTGGAATCAAATGGAAACTGTGATTGAACCCAATGTTTATATAGTATATAGCAATGTCTACTGTAGTAAATCAAATGAAAATGAATAAACCTAATTTATTCCAAAGGGCACAACTGCACAACTGATTGCTGGGCAAGTTGACCAGCATCATTACAAATACAGTAGATGACATGTGTGGTGTCAAACTATCCAGCTGACTCAGTAAGAAACACCATGGTCATGGATGACCCGAATCTTGTTAAGTGGAGCAGAGCAGTGAAAGCTAACACACACTACTTTATGAGAAACACTTGCCATAGTGTTAAGACTTTTATGGCAATTATATTTTATGGCGATTATAACTTATGTCTTATGAGAGGTTATAATCTTAATGACAGAGAAGATGAATGCCAGTTAGCTGATGTAAATAAGTAGAATTTGTTTAATCTGACACACTAAGAAACATCTACTACATATATTAAAGAAACACACACACACACACACACACACACACACACACACACACACACAAATTCTAGAGAGCACAGATGGGATGAGATTTAAAGGCACAAGTGGAAGAGGCACATCTATAGCTGACTGGTTTTTCATCATCTCTGTTCAGCTATTGCAAAGTCACAGTCACTGATTAGCTTAAACCAAGTGACACCTAGACTGGCTATGTCGATTAACCGTCTGGATTTTCTAGAGTTCAACCTTATTTTCTGCTCACCTCTGGAAAGAGTTTCGATGAGCTTTGAAAAGAAATGAGAAATCATTCAACTGGATGTAAAAAATGTACTGGGAGCCAGTGGAAAGAAGCTTGATCACTCATTTTGGTACTGGTAGAGTAAGTAATCTAGCTGGGCCATTTTGAAGAGAAGAGAAGAGAAGAGTGATTCATAAATAAAACTCATAATGCTGGTAATAATCAGGTAAGGAAATACAGTAATCTGAAAAAATACCGCATGAAAAGCTTTTTATAGGTCATAGAAGAGGAGGAGTTTCATAATCGTACTTTAAAATTGACTTCCCATTAATCTTCAAAAAATATCCCACAGCGAAATGAAAAAAAAACAGGTTTTCACAAAGATTTGTAAGTTTAAAACATAAACAAAAGGGGTGGCATAGTGGAGCAATGGGTAATGGTACTGTTAGATACTGTCTGAGTTTCATGTGTCTAAATGTCCAAAAGAAAGAAAGAAAGAAAGAAAGAAAGATCAATGTTTCATGTATAGTGTAATCAGTTATTGAGCAACTTTTTTCACCCAAGAAAATTAATTCACACATTCATTTTCTTGGGAAAAAAAAGTTGCTCAATAACTGACTACACTATACGGGTCCAGGTAGAGTCTAGGGGCAGCATGATGGTATGTGTATGTGTGTGTGTGTGTGTGTGTGTGTGTGTGTGTGCATTCTGGCTTTTATAAGATTTGTGTCCCACCCAGGCTATATTCACACCTCACACCCACTATTCCCGATGTAGGCTCTGGATCCTACTAAACCCTGTCTAGGATGAAGTTCTTCCTGAAGATAGATGAATGAATCAGAGTGTAGGTTTGGTGTTACCAAGAGTAGGAAGTCTGACAGTGTAACAACTGTGTAATTTTTCTGATGGTAGAATCTTCATTGGATAGAAGAGCGATTCTAAATTAGAGCTATTTTTTCCATTTGGATAAGACAGTAGAGGCAAAATTGTATGACAAGATTGCAATGCAGAAGGTGCATAATCTGAGTAACTGTACATTCTGCTTCATCTCATGCTTGTGTGAAAAAATGCCTCTGGATCTCAGCACCTGCTCTGAATTTAATCAAGGTCTTATGGAGGGTGTGTGAAGTACTCTGCCCAATCAGCAACATTGTGCAAAGCTTTGCTACATGTTGGCGTGGTGCACAGGGGACTGCTTCACTGCCTGCCAGCTATACTCTTTGCCAAGAACTTGTAGCTACAGCTTACGGACACGCTGTCTCATAACTGTGAGTGCAATTTTAATGAGTCCGCTGTATGCACTGTGCGTAAGTACAGTTTTTCTGTGTGGGTTTTTGTCATTACATGGAAGTTTTTGTCATTCCAGTTCTTGCAAATGTGTCCGGGAGTTAAACAGTGTTGTCTCATGTATATGTTTTAATTGACTGTACATTCATAATCTGCTATAATGTTTCAAACATGGTGAAATTGCAGACCAAAGGATTTTCATGTGTCTGTGCATGGAAAATGAAAAATGACCAGCTTGACTTGAACTCAGGGCATATTTATCCCTTTACTGCATGGTGTTGCCATATGGAAACTATTAATTTATCTCCATTTTTTTGTATAGGCAATAATAAAAAACG
>CM074963.1:11564053-11583162 GCA_037577455.1 Pangasius macronema
ACACACACACACACACACACATATATATATATATATATATATATATATATATATATATATATATATATATATATAGTATATCCTTTTCTCTCTTTCTCTCATTCGTTCTTTCTCTATCTATTTCTTTTTCTCTGTATTTCACTCTGTCTCCAATTGGAGCTGATGATTACCACGCAGAAGTTTCTTTGTAACCCCTGTACTCATTCCAGTATAGAAAAGCTTAGCCAAGCATGTCCACACCCACACGCTCCATTGCCATGCCGACAGGTCTCTGACTGGCCCACTATCATGCTAGAATAAACAAACAGGAATGTATTGAAGTGGAGATGAGCAGTAAACACTCGTGAGGGGAGAGCATTTAACGCAAATTGGAAATTGTTATTTGCATAGAGGTGTGTAATAAGCCTGTTATGCAAATGATTTGTTCTGATTGTAAATTGGTCTATTGTGATTACGCACATTTAACCATGGAGCTGGAATGCCTTCACAAGTACTGGGTGACTTATAATGCAATAATAACTACATATCTTGGTTATAATGTCAAGTGTCATTTAACAGAAAAGGAGAAGTGGAATACATTTTAATGTGATTGAGATGTAGGGAGTTTATTATTAGCAGTCAGGTTTTCTCTCAGTATCTCAAAGGATAGCTCAATAAGTCTCACACACACATAGGTTTGGGAGTTGAACAACGTTGGCAGTAGTGTTTATGGTGATGAAGCGTAGCCGCAGCAGACATGGCACCGATCTCATCCTTTACACCGAAATGGAGAAGTCATGTAGCTGAGCAATGAAGCAAGTACAAACACAGATCTATCACCATACCAGAAAAAAAGATGTTAAGACAACCTTAAGTCTATTGAAATTCCATATTATGTTAACAATGTCGCTGTTTCTCGGTTCTTTGATGGAGAAAGATTGAGGCAGGTTGTTTTGCATTAAACTAGATACAGTGGGATAAATAGCAATCCCCAGTTTGTAAATGTGGACACGTTGTCAAACTACCACAAAGCACAGGCTGTGTGCACTGCCTACCATATAGTTTTGTATATAGATCACGTTTCATCCACCATCGGTTTCTGTGCCATAGACATATTTTTGGCCCTTGTATGCTGCACCACAGTCAATCTTTCATATATCCTATTTTATTCTATATGAGTATTCATTAAGTGGCATGTCAATAAGTCAATTCAATTTTAGCTGTATAGTACTTTTTGAAAATAGGATTTGCAACAAATCAGGTTTACAGAAATCTAGATGTAGATTTGGATCCCTAATGAACAAACCACTGTTTGGTCTTAAGACTGGTGAGGGAATTACTGCTTATAACTGCTATAATATAAGTGCTGTAATGTAAGTAATAACAGGAACTACACTGTTTAATGGAAGTTCCACAACATTAAATATAAATTAACTATAAATGGTTAAAATGTATCAGGAATAAAAAATTTTTGGTAAATTGCGGTTGTATAAGAGGAAAAAAAAGTGTGTCATGCTGTTATAGGAAAATAATAAACTAACCCATTACTGATTTTCTCCCTATAACAACACACCATGTTGTTTTTTTTTATTCCTTATTTATTTTTTATTTCTATATAGCCAAATGTACATGGAGACTTGACCATCACGCCCATATTTGAGTCTTCTACAAAGTGTTGCCAATTTGGAAGCACACAAGTCTATGTATGCTTCATTGGAAATAAAAGGCCCAAACATGTTCCTGTACACAAAACAAGGTCCATGACCACATGGTTTGCCAAGTTTGTAGTGGAAGAACTTCAGTGTCCTGCACAGAGCCCTGACCTCTGAACACCTTTGGGATGAACTGGAACGCCGACTGCACCTCAGAACTCCTCACCTGACACCAGTGCCTGACTTCACTAATGCTCTTGTGGCTGAATGATCACAAATCGCCACAGCCACACTCCAAAATCTAGTGTCAAGTCTTCCCAGAAGAGTGGATCTTACTATAACAGCAAAGGGGGACTAAATCTGGAATGGGATGTTCAGAAAGCACATGTGAGTGATGTTTAGTTGCCCACAAACTTTTGGTCATATAGTATAGAAACTTTTCATTTAATTCATTTGAAAGTATCTTTGCTTCACAGATTTTCTTTACACGTGACTAAAGCATAATGCACAGCAGCTGCTTACAGCCTTCCAGATTAACGGAGGAGCAGATCAAATGCAGAACACTATATAAGAAGCAGTGTGAGGGGTCAGTTATGGATTTGGGAAATATTTAAAGAATTCATTAATTTAAAAGTCATGTATATCTGTTTATAAATCTTGTGGCACATTTTAAAAAATGTGCTGCTCCATATTTTTTTGACATCATTATCTTTACCTGTATTGCATAATGTTAAGTGCGGGCCAATAACCGCGTATGGAGACGAATGCAAACAGAAACTTTAGTGCATTTCAGTAATAAATGTAGAGCTAGTAAAAATTGCAATATAATACGAAAAGTTTCCAGAGAATAGTTCTTTACCAACAAAAGTGCTTCATCAGCTCTGTGTATATATGTGTTTGTGTGTGTAATGTGTTTAAAGTGCACCTATATGAGGCGAAGTTGCAAAATCAATATATGTTTGAACCATAGCATTCACTGGAATGGTGAAGGATTTTTGTCTCAGAACAATTTGGACAGATTTGATTGAATATGCTATTTTCATTTTCATTTTCATTTTGCAGAACTTAACTGCTTAACAAAGCTTAACATTCCTTTAAATGTCAAGAAAAAAAACACCTAAGTCTACCAGGTGGAGGTTAAAATTTTCATCCCGGTGCTAATTAAGTTACCTCACATGCTCATGTGGATGATTCTTATATTATGAGTGATAATTATAGTCATAGATCATGTTAATTATTAAACTTCACTTTTTAATTTAGATTAATCTCTGCTCTGCATATATCCGACTCTGTGGTAAGATATGACCATCAATATGAGCATCGATTGTTCGGTCTCTCTCTCTGTGTGTGTGTGTGTGTGTGTGTGTGTGTGTGTGTGTGTGTTTGTGTGTGTGTGTGTGCGCGCTACCCATCTGCTCATATAGAACAGTGTTTACTTTTACAAGATGAACTCCCACCTCTAAGCTAAGCACTTGTTTCACCACACTGGGAAACACGAACTTTTGCAGTCACCATCATTTGTCTTTATTTATGTGCTCTCAAGCCTGTAGGAGGGCAACACCCACACACACACACACACACACACACACAGTATACATCCATTATGTGTATGTTTTTCATTTTTTATTTACTTATCCCTTATCATATGACATCTACCATCTGAAGAGGATGAGGGCTAGCGCATACTTCCTCCAAGACGTGTGAAGTCAGTCATCCTTCCAAACTGCTGCTTGTGCTATGTCACAGGGCAGCTGAACACACTTGAAGGAAAACACTAACTTCCCTCATTCCCATAGAGTACATGAACTCAGAGATTATCACTCTGATTGACAGGAGAGAGAGTAACTCCATTCCTCCTGCACAGACAGCACGGCCAATTTCCCTCTCAACTACAAATGGCTGTGGCATTGCCAGGATTCACACTCGTGATCTCCTGATGATGGGGTGAATGCTTTTGTGTTGAAAATTAGTGGATCCTTATTTTATTAAACGCATGTGAATTTACGTTATGCCTCAAATCACACACTACAGACCACTGAATGATGCACGTCACTGTGATATCAGCCGTGCCTCCTGGTTGCAAAAACAAAACAGGGGACTACAGTGATTTTTTTATGAGGAAGCCACAATTTGTTTTCTAAAATGTCACATCATGCTGTTGGGTGTCAGAGTCAGAAGAGTGTTCGTAAACACGTTCTTTTTTTCTCCATACTATCGTAATACAACACATTGGAATGTCCTGGAAAAGAAAGCAACCACAGACGTACTAACAAACACACACATAGAACTAAAGCAGTTTTTACTGTTATGGTACATTTGAACACATTTTGCTACCATTAAGTGCATTGTTAGGAATATAATGATGCAATGCTGAACACTCTGATACCATAATCACACTGGTGCTGACCTGGCAGTGAGCTAGCATAATAACTAAGTTAGCTAATGCTTTTGTACTATAAGGTTATTTCAGATGGCTGGTATACATGAGAGAATTTCCTAACTTGCATATTTATAGTGCATATTTATTTACATATGCAAATGCACCATTTAAAATGTCATTACTGAAATTTAGCTACAGTTCAAAGAGCTCCCATGTAGCTGTAATGAAGCAGTGCATTGGGAAAATTCCACCACACACACACACACACACACACACACACACACACACACACACACACACACACACACACACTGATCTCAGACTGGGTTCCTACAGTCTCCTCCTCATATGTGATAAGTGGCAGCTTTGCTGTCTCTTTCCCTCCAGCGCTGGCATGATGGGCTTCTAAATCCTGCAGTGACAGTTTGGGATTCCTGCTGTTATCATTGAGCACTAACATCAGGAGCCACATGGAAAAGTGTGACATGCCAGCATGGCAGATATTAGGATTGGATCATGCTGTTACACCACTGAGAAATTAACTCAAGCTAAAACAAACTGGGAAAATAAAATTACAATAAATAAATATATCAAAAGCAGAATATACTATAAATGACAGGGTAGCATACCCACTAGACCCATCGTTCTCACTGTGGGGTTCAGGGACCCTTAAGAGCACTTGAAGCTTAGCTAACAGTTGAATTATATTTAAGTTTTATTATGGTGGTGGAAATCATGATCCACCGTTAGCAAAGTGATTATGTTTATTATTGGGGTTTTATACTTATAAGCTTGTTAAACTGGACACTTTAATTATATATACAAACCACATTAACTTAATAACAAGCAAGCTTATAAATAACTTAATAATTTGAACAAAAACGTGTTCAGTGAGTGGAACGTTCAGGAAGAAATATCTAGTTACATGGGTAAGCAAAGGCAAAGGGAAAACTCCCTGAGAAGACATGAGGAAGAACCCTTGAGAAGAACCAGCCGTAAAAGGGAACCCATCCTCTTCTGGGTGAGAGTAGTTAGTGGGATTATAAATCATTAAAGTATACAGGTGTAGTAGAGTAAAGGCAAAGAGTACCAAGTGTGTTGAAAGGATGTTCAATATGAGAGCAAATATTGTGTATGAGTCCTGGGATGAGCACAGGACAGTCTTTATGATTATAGCAGGTATAAGTCTACAATATCCAGGTGATATTATATACTGACGCAAGGGGGAGTCTTGGGCATGAACTGTTTTTCGGAAGCAAATCTTTGTTGTATCCATGTGGGACTATCCACAGCAGCAGAAGGTGAGTCACGAACAGAAGTAGAGCATCAGGATGAATCATACAGCAGAAGAAGTGTGTCAGGATCTGGCATCAAGCTCACATCAAGCAGTAGGAGTGCACACTCAGCTCGACAGAGTGTGAACAGATTATTAGGTATGCTCTTTCATTCATCTTCTGTAACCACTTTATCCTGGCCAGGGTCGCAGTAGATAAGGAGCCTATCCCAGAAACACCAGGCGCAAGGCGGGGGAATTCACCACTTCAGCACTACCCATGGAGTCACTGCGCTGCCACAGGTATGCTATTATAAAAAGCTATTTAATAAATTTAAAAATAGGTTTTCAAATAAGACTTAAAGTTTAGCACTGTGTCCCTGAGTCTCAAACACTAATAGGAAGTCTGTAGCATATACAATAATATAATAATAATATAATAAAAAGTGGTATAAAGCCAGAAAGTGCTGTGCACTTTGAGCTTCTACACTCACTGGGCACTTTATTAGGAACACACCTAATCATTCATGCAATTATCTAATCAGTCGATCATGTAGCAGCAGTGCAATCCATAAAATCATGCAGATTCACATCAACCATCAGAATGGGGAAAACATGTGAGCTCAGTGATTTTGACCGTGGCACGATTGTTGGTGCCAGATGGGCTGGTTTGAGTATATCTATAATTGCTGATCTCCTGAGATTTTCACAAACAACGTTCTCTAGAGTTTACTCAGAATGGTGCAATAAAGAAAAAAAAACATCCAATGAGCAGCATTTCTTTGGATGGAAACACCTTGTTGATGAGAGAGGTCAACGCTTAATGGCCAGACTGTTCCGAGCTGACGTAAAGGCTACAGTAACTTAGATAACCACTCTGTACAACTGTGGTGAGCAGAAAAGCATCTCAGAATGCACATCACATTGAACATTAAGGCAGATGGACTACAACAGCAGAAGATCACGTCAGGTTCCACTTCAGTCAGACAAGAACAGAAAAGTGAGGCTCGGGTTGGCACAAGCTCACCAAAACTAGATAGTTAAAGACTGGAAACATGCAGCCTGGTCTGATGAATCTTGATTTCTGCTGAGGCACAGAGATGGTAGGGTCAGAATTTGGCATCAACAGCATGAATCCATGGACTCAACCTGCCTTCTATCAGTGGTCCAGGCTGGTGGAGGTGGTGTAACGGTGTGGGGAATGTTTTCTTGGCACACTTTGGGCCTGTTAACACTAATCATCACTTGAATGTCACAGCCTATTTGAGTATTGTTGCTGACCATGTGCATCCCTCATGGCCACATTTTACCCATTTCCCAATGGCTAGTCCCAGCATGATAATGCACCATGTCACAAAGCAAATGTCATCNCCTTCCCAGTCACCGGATCTGAATCCAATAGAACACCTTTGGGATGTGGTAGAACAGGAGATTTGCAGCATGAAAGTACACCTGAAAAATTGGAAGGAATTGCATGATGCAATCACGTCAACATGGACCAGAATCCCAAAGGAATGTTTCCAACTACGTGTGGAATCCATGCCAGGAAGAATTGAGGCTGTTCTGAGAGCAAAGGGAGGCCCTACCCAGTAGTATAGTGTTCCCAATAAAGTGCTCAGTGAGTGTATATAACACTAATGACTCCACTTACACCAATTACAGCTGGATAATCAGCACCCTGTGCTGGCTAAAGGAGAAAATACACTCCACACACCCACTGCTCTCATTAGCGTAGCACGCTTCAGCTCTAATCCACTCATATTAATAGCAGCAATATTCAGCACTATAAGATTTATATAGTGTGTATAGAGTCTTCTATAGCGTTGTTTTGTTCACTGTGATTACTGTGAGCTTCTATTTAAAGATGCACAGCCACTTTTCCTCTCATCTCCATTTGCCACTTTTGGTCTTTTCTCTTTCTTTTTTATTTCGTCCTTCTCACTGTTTCTTGTTACTTTTCATATAAATTCTACCCAATTCTTCCTATTTTCTCTTCTTATTTTTCTCATCTTATTTTTTGCTCATGTTCCTTTCCCCCTTCTAATCTCTCATTTTTCTTCTCTTTTCCTTTTATACTTATCTGCTCTTTTTCTCTCCTCCTTTTATCATCATATTCATATTCCTTCTTTCCTATTCATTTCTCTTCTCTCCTAGCTTTTCCTCTTTTCTAGTAATTTCTTCCTTTCTGTTCCTCTTTCTCACATTTCCCCTTTTCTCTCCTCTCCTTGCCACTGTCTTCCATCCTATTTTCTCCTCCTCTCCTCTGCAAGTTAGAGATGAAATGAAATCTAGCATCACATGAGCTCACTAACATGAGAATATCAATGCTGCTGCATGGAAACCTTACTGATGAAAACTCTCTCTCTCTCTCTCTCTCTCTCTCTCTCTCTTTCAGTAAGGCTAAATAGAGAATAAATGAAACAAAACCAGAGTTCAGGATGGTGTGAAACAAGATAAGAGCACTCTAAAGCAGAGGTGACTACACACGGAGATCACCAACAAAACATCTAATATACGAGCAAAGATCTAATATATTGAGTTCTATGATTTCTAATATTGTTGCTATCACTAAATAAGGCATGTTCTCCAGTAGTAATAAAAAGGCAGTAGAAGGTTTCATTTCCAAGAGAAGTTTTCATTTCTGCACAAAGTGATTTAGGTCCTTAGCTCAGATTCAGGACTGGAATTCCTTTTTCTTAAAAGGGGGAATCTATATATTAATTCATGACAAAAAGCTTGAACTATTACAGTGTTTATTGCATTTTCACTGACTGACTGGCTGATCCCTGTTCTTGAAATGAGTATGCATGGGAGACATTAAGGATATACTGTATTTACATTCAATTGTGATATACAGTATATTTGCTACTTTATAAGAACATCTGTACACCTGTACATTTATACGATCAGTCAATCATGTGGCAGCAGCACAATGCATAAAATCATACAGATACAGGTCAAGAGCTTGAGATAATGATCACAACAAACAGTAAATTAAAAAATAACCAGTTTTTACAACCGTGGTGAACAGAAAAGTATCTCAGGATGCACATCGAACCTTGAGGCAGGTTCAACTCCTCTCAGCTAAGAACTGAGATCTGAGGCTACAGTGGGCAGAGGCTCACCGGAAAAATGGGTTGAAGATTGGAAAAAGACCAGTTTCGGTGAATGTGTGACCTCAGATTACAGTGCTCTTTCACCTACAGTCCTTAGGAGCTGGAGTCAGCACATAGTGAACGACACATACACACAGATACTGAACTATAAATGTGGTTATTTAGACTGTATATGGCTAAATCTTTTTATTCTCAGTTGCATTATGCTGGATGTAAACATGGATGTAAAAGAGGCATTTCTCAAGTTTGGTACTGTGCTGAATGTATAGTATGGTGAGGTGAAATTCCTGTAAGAACAAGTCATTGGAGCAACTTTAGAATGGACCTTCATATAAGCTACAAAAGAAAGAGAACAAGAAGAATTTAATCTTGTTTAATAGTGTTTACTATTTAAAATTTGTTCCCAATAGGTGGGAAACCAAAGAAACCTTAAAGGATCTTTTTCTAAGCATATAGAATAGCATATAGCATAGCAGATGTGCTGTAGGAAAGAGGATGGGACAATGGCAAGGAAATTAGATTTTTCATGCACACCAGTGTAATCAGTTGATGTTTTGATGTCATAATTTAGAAGCAACAAGAAAATCCCGTGTCTCACTACTGTCAAACAGAACCTAGAACAATTTAATCAAAGCTCAGTCAAGTAAGAGGCATCATGCAACGAGAAATTCGAGAAAGCATTTTTTCCCATTCTAATCAGTAAAACCAAATATGCTTTCCAGAATGACCACTCCCTTTGTTGTGCACTTTACTCAGATGAGTATTATAAAAAGATTATATCAGAGGTTACTTATAGAGGGTGAAGAAGGTGTGTCTTTGAGTATGAAGACATCATAAGTAATAAACAGTAATAAGTTCATGGGGAATAATAAGTACATGATCGGCATAAACAGTAATAAACACATGGCATACATTGGCATTCATTCCATTAGCTAATTTTTTTAACTGGCTAACTAACATGAGTTAACTTTACAGGTTTTCTGGGGTGATTTGGATTCTTAAAGTCTGATTTATTAATAATTTTGTGTGATCTTTAAAATTAAGGCTAACTAGCTGGCTAAGATAAAGTAAGATGAGCATAAAGTGCCTATAAAGAAATGATGGGTATCAGTCATCTGAGGCTGGGAGTCAGAGAGAGCAAAATTGGCCATGCTTTCAGGATGGGAGGAGAGGCATACTCCTCTCCCCTGTCAATCACAGCAACACTAGCCAATCGTGGGCATCTGTGAGCTCATGTATGCAAAAGAGGGCAACTAACCAAATGTGTTACACAGTATAGAAGATGCGATCGACTGCCTTCACTGGAAGCACATGTTAGCCTCCCGGTTAGTAACTGTCGTTTAATAGGGGAGAACTGGCTGGTAAGTGGGAGTTGGGTAATATCAAATTAGGAAGGCAAATGGGGAAAAGTAAAAAAAAAAATAAAATAAAATAAATAAAACAGTGTAAAAAGATGGGCATAAAGCCATTCCCATCTGTCCTAATTTTATAATAAATCACCATTATGCAGAAAGTGTCTCCTCTTTTAATCTAGTGTTGGTAAAAATTCAAAGTCAAGGGGTTTCCATTCTTGGCCGACTCAACAACACAACACTCTGGCATTACTGAAATGTAGGAGAGAGTGCACACTGATCACCATCCACTTGAGCTGAAGAAGACAGTCAGTGAGCTTGTAGAGAAATTGCTCTGAGGATGTTGAACTCTCTGACTTCTCAGCGGTTGTTACAATTCTGCTCAAGAGCACCAATTTGTCCCTGAAGACCACATGTCAAACTTTCTTGGTGAATGCAATTGTTTCTGATTCATTGTAGCAAAAAAGTAATGGATATGACTGCAGCCCACAGCAGAAAAGTTTAAACAGATTTCTTTTTTAAACAGAATACACTCTAAAAATAGCTTGGCTAAAAATGATCCAATTTGGGTCCATTTGGAAACCCAATACTGGGAAACCCAATATGAACTTAACCCAAACCTGTTTTTTTTTTTTTTTTTTTTTTACTTTTTTTCTTTTTTAAACTAACATAATTTTTACCTGAAGTAGACTTTCAGATGCTTCATCATACCATGACAGGTGTGAATTGCTCCAACAACACTGACTACCTCATAATTTATCCATAAGCACCTTCTGGAATGAGCCTATGTTTAAATAAAAAAATAAAGCTAGACTTGATTTATCTGGACTGTTCAAAACTACAGCCAATAAACTCGACTCATGCTCTCGTACCAGCTGCTCACAATGTCACAGACAAAATTTCAATGGTTGAAATGGTATCACACGCCTGTTATACTCATCTGCCAACTTGGAACTGATCTAAAAGTCACTGTAACCATTTAAAAATCAGAAAATGTAAATGTATATATATAAAACAGTATATATACAGTATATATATAAAAATAACAGTAAGTGTTGAAAGGGTGGTCACTGGAATACCAAAATATGAATTTGATTCATATGGTTATATATTCTGGGACTATATTCTTATTGAAATTAATGTGAAAATATATTCTTATTATGAAACAATGCAAATTATTTAATGGTTTTTGAGGTGAGTTTTTATGGTTTTTGAGATTACATGCTAGTAATTTTTTAGTGCAAAACTAAAGAAGAACACATTGTCATGGCTAATGCGATACATCTTTGATCAGAACTAGCCACTCAGACAGAAGTGTCTCTCAACTGCTAAAACTGAGCTGAACTCAAAAAATGTATTAAATTCTATCCATCTCTATTACACTGGCTATTCTAAGGCAGTGCTCTTTGGCCCCTTTTTTATCTTCTATTTTTACTCTTTCAGTAACTTTTGTAATGAAGTTCAATCCTCAGAGATGTGACCCAGTTCTGTTGAAACTACTGCCAGTAAACCACAGTCACCAGCTCAAACACTATAAAAAGCTGCTCTTTGAACAGTGTCCTAATCAGTCAATAACATTAAGTGCCTCTTGAGACTTCAACATGAAGTACTCAATAAGACTCAAAATTAAGCTTCTCTTAGCTGCAGATTTTTCAAATGACCTAAAAAGGTATTAACTACCATGACAAATTGAACTATCCAAGTCATTATACTGGCACTACTTATCTGAATAATTCACATAATTGGTCCATCCAAGACAGTACTGGTCACTGGGTCACTTCTATTTCTTCTTTATAAATCATGTTAATTCCTATTAATTCTGTCAATTAAAATGACTACTACACATTATAGCCAGAAGTATGTGGACACCTGACCATCACACCCATATGTGGGTCTTCCCCAAACTGTAGGTGCAGTCCGAGTTCCAGTTGTGGAACAATTGTGTGGAAGCACACAACTGTAGGATGACTTTGTATCCTGCAGCTTGACAATCACTGGAACCAAGGGCCTCGAACCTGTTCCAGCATGACAATGCCACTGTCTGCCTCTGAAGCATGACAATGCCTCTGTCTGCCTCTGAAGACATGATTTTGTCAAGGTTGTAGAAGAACTCCAGTGGCCTGCACAGAGCCCTGACCTCAACCCCAGTGAACACCTTTGGGATGAACTGGAACACTGACTGCACCCCAGGCCTCCTCGGCTGACATCAGTGCCTGACCTCACTTCTGCTCTTGTGACTGAATGAACACAAATCCCCACATCCATGCTCCAAAATCCCAGCCTTCCCAGAAGAGTGGAGGTCTGGAAATCTGGAATGGGAAAAAAACGTGCATGTGAGTATGATGGTCAGTATTTATTTAGCTGAATCTAGCTGAGTTTAGACACATTTTCAAGTACTGAAAAAAAAACCCAGAAGACATAAGGTTACATATGTAACAGTATTCCTTGGTGATTTCCTTTCCATATAGCAATGCCAAATTGTCACCTCAACCATGACCCCATGTAGTTACATATAAGATGTCCCTGCAAATCACATTCATCTTCTGGCCATTCTGGTCCACTGGTCCTCTTTCTGTTCTACTTCCTTTCATTCCTGGAACTGTATTACTATTGAGGTATTGATATCAAGTCTAGAGCATCTGTGTCTGTCATTTCAGCCAGTATGCCAAAGCTTTTATCAAGTCACATCTTCAGTGCACTCTTAGATGTTCAAAAGAGGTCTTTAATGAAACTGGTACACTGTGGAATAGCCCAGTCACTCACTTGGCCAGTGCTTCTAGACTGCTTTGATGTCAAGCTACCAGCACTCTCCGCCAAAGTGGACCTCTGGTGCGAAGACTGACATGCAGCCACTGATAGCACAGCATGATCTGTCTCTGTATGTGAAGCGGCTGTACTAGGTTCTCATGAACTCTGTACTTCACTGTATTGTTGCACTGCCACTAACAGATCTGGCATTTAGCCCATGTCCTTCAACATGGTAAAGGCACTTGCTCTTTCTCTTCCATGGGACTGATCAGCTGAGTCTTCCTGTTGCTACATCACAGTGAAGAACTTGCCTTTTTCCACCAGCACTATTTCCATGGCCTGCAAAGTACATTTTGTGTTATGCTAATGGCATTATGCTGCAGTTAAGGCAAAACTCCAGTAGTCCCAAAACAACTTAGGCATTGGTCATGTCCATTATCCAACTCCATTGAGGCTGGGCACAACAAATAACTCACCATCCTGTCCTGAAATACTCATTAGGTTGCAATTATTAATATCAAGAATCAAAGCATAAAAAAATCCATTTTCTTTCAACTCCTCAAAAAGATGATAATGGGAGAGAGGATAAGCATGGAAGTGGGAATATTCCACTAGATTGATTACACCTCTGATGAGACAAATGAGCAGATTCTGAACATAAATCACAAATACATTTGACTGAAGAATTTATGAAAACATCATAGAAAAATATTTCCACATTTTTTTTATTAACAGAACAACTTCAACAACGTCTCTTAGATGTTCACTATCAGTACGTTACCAGTAAACTACCTTTCAGTTCTCTTCTTAATACAGGGAGACGTGGAATTTTAGAGACTGCACATACGCATTGCATTGGAAATAGATTAGGTTGAAAAAAAATCAGCTTAACCTTTGAAGTCCAAAACAATTACTTGTCTTGCTTGCATTTCTTCTCATTGAGTCACGTTATTTTCTCACTCTGTGTCTGACACATAAAAGCAAAGCAACAAAGCATTTATAATCTATGTACACTTCTGAACATGAGTCACTTTCTGAGCATGGAAATCATGAATATTGACCTTTTCCATCCAAATCCTGTCATCTTTGAAGGTTATTGTGCGAAAAAAAAACCCAACAGATTTAATAATGGCTTTGGCACTTTCCCCAGTCACGGTTGTTTAACTTTCCAATGCAATTCTATGCCATATTTTGTGTATGAAATTGTGATAGAGTCTTTTCAGAATCATTGGATACAGATGTTCCACTATATTGTAGGCATTAAATCAACTAGCCAAGCATGTATCATAGTGTAATATCTCAGGGGACTAATATATATGGTATCACAAATATCTCAAGGGACTAATATATATGGTATCACAAATATCTCAACCCTGATTATATATACCATAGTGTTTATAGAGTACCCTGATTATATATACCATAGTGTTTATAGAGTCCCCTGATAGAGTCCCTGGTTATTGTATTTGAATCTCAGATTTCTTACCAACAAAAATCAATGTGACTTGCAATTAATAAATGAGATAAATCGCTTTAATATTGTACCTTACAAAAGTTGTAAACACTTGTCTAATTATTTTGATGTCTCCAAAGAAGAGTTCCCTCTTTATACTGGTGTGAGCATTAATTTGAGCTCATGAAAACGGTGGAAATGCAGAAGAGAGTATTATTTATTTATTTTTTTGCATTTGCTATGATTTTCAAACTTGCCTCTCTGTGCTTACATACAGTACTTAAAACTAGACACTCAGTACCCATCTGAGCTAAGCTAGCAATATCAAGGTTGTGTACTTTTGTCTAGAAACCACTTGTGTACTCTTCTGTTGCAGTAATAGCTCTCAGCTAGGAAAGCTGCTTTTTTTGGAGATATTTTGCAGTTTGGAGACATCTGCAGTAAGGCTAAAAGCTTCACTTTTTTTACCTAATGAATTATGCTATCATGGACCATGTCTGCTAAGAGCTCAAGAATTTTGGATTATGTCTGCTAAGTGGTCTTGTATTCAGACTTCCTTTTCTTAATTCACTGTTTCTACTGTTTGTCGAGTCTCTCTCATTATTAAGTTGGTGCATGGTCCAGGCAAACATGGCACTTAGACTGACTTTTTCCAGTTTGAAAATATTGTTGTTGGAGCACTCGGGAGGGAAAACGGTCTACAATCGCAACAATAAGCAGAGCTTGTATTGACCAACTGAGTCGTCCGTGTGTTGGGACTCATTGAAGAACCAACCAGTGAGGTGCTGGAAAGGGGTTCATCCACAGGAGAGGAACATTTAAGGGGCCAATCAGTTTTTCACCAGGGCCAATGCCCCTGTGGCCCCACGTCTAGGAGCACCACTGTACAAACAATTTGTGTGTGCAATAAGACGAACTGCATGTAGTACCTGCCCTTTGGTCATACTAATTTGGTCACACAGGCACTGTTCCTGAAGTGACTTTTAGGCTTGTGGTAGTAATTAATATATTTGCATGGACATTGCATTGTCATTTTTAGGCACATTTGCCAGTTTTAGAGAAAACGTTCCCTTAAATTGCATAATGCTCATGCAAAATGTTTTTCAAAATCCAATTTTTGAAGCTTTTCTATTCCCCAGGCTCATCTGCCCTGCATGACAGTCAGTTTTGTGAGTCACAGATTAAGTCTCACATCAGGGAAGAAAATAAGCACAGCAAGTAAGCTTCTTTCACAAACCGAAAGTGTTTGTCCTTTCACTTAAACTGCTAATGAAATTACCTCTGTGTCCAATTGTATGGCATTCGTATTTACTCAAACTCATTCCAGCTGAGGCGGCGTCATGCCCAGTCAAACTCACGCTGCTTGGGCTGCCTTAAAATTATTTTAAATCTACTTATACTTGATAATTTAGCAGCAGCTGAGACAATGCAGACCTTGGTAAATAATCCACACTGAGTCATCCTAAGCATGTTGTATCTTATGCTTCCGCTGTATGTTTCCTTATATCAGTTCAATAGCAGCCCCGATAGCTTAATAGCAAATAAATTATGCCAAGCATTATATTCAGGCTCAAAGTTACCTAGCACTAGAATAAACAAATTGTTGCTGTTGTTCCTTTTTCAGCTGCTCCTGTTAGGGGTCGCCACTGTGGCAATAGCCAGACACATAAAGCTAAAAACCGTGACAAAAATACGACCTACGGGAAGGACTGTGTTGGGAGGGGTCAAACATCCAGGCTTGGGACCGGCACTGAGAGCGCACTGTTGCATGCAACCCCAGTGGCTAGGGTTGGTTTCCTGGCCGGGAATCGAGCCCAGGATACGGCGGTGAGAGCACTGTGGCCATCCATCCATCCATGAAATCAGCATTATAGTAAACATTCTAACCACTAAGTAGCATCTACATTGGTTTCCATCACCTTAATGGTAATTGGATTAATGGATTTCATCAAATTTCTGAAGGTTCGATCATGAGCTCACATTACTGTCTGTGTGGAGTTTTGCATGTTCTGCTCATGTCTGTGTGGGTTTCCTGTGGGTTCTCCAGTTCCTTTCCACTGACCAAATTCGACTGCCAAGTGGAGCAGCTACTGTAAATTGCCCCAAGGGTCTCTCAGTGTGTATGTCTGTGTGTTTGTGTGTGTGTGTGTGTACATACATTGGTTGAACATAGTGATAAAGGAACATTAAATGCATCTATGCTTACCTTCAAAAACCATCATAAATCACATTTAGAAAGCAATACCAGCAGGCTCCTATTAAATGCCACCAGAATCCAGTAGGGACTTCTTTCATGGATGGATAACTAACATTAATAGGAACCTGTAGAAATCTCAAATGGTTTCTAATGTGTGTTTTTTATGGTATATATACTAACCCATAAATTACCATTATGATAAATAGCCTAATGACAAAATACTATAATAGTAAACAAACCAACCCACAAACAAGAGCTGTAGTAAACAGGCACAAAGCAGCATTGTACTGTAGCACCCCACTTGAACGAGGCACTAAATTAAACAGGTATACAGACTAACACCCATACAAAATGCTTAAATCTTTCATTTAAATACTAATCATATTCATTCATATACTACTCAAACTTGATTAACACTACCTTTAAATGCTTAAATAATCCTTTTCCCTTTTGGGAAGATGTAATTCCAAAATATCTATGTTCAAGTGCACTATGAAGCTAACCTCTGTTTTGGTATCTTCCTACGGTATGTAACGGGACGTGCATGAGTGATGAGAGCACGGCTTTTACTGGGATAAATCCAAGAATCTTAAACCAAAGAAGAATGGGGAATCAAGCATAGACCTCAGAATTATGGAAATGAGGCTCAGAAACACACATATACACTGAATGAGACTTCGCAAAGACACTCATGCACATGCAGACAGAGACAGAAGGGTATAAATAGACATAATAATTAGTAACTAAACTGAAAACAGATGGATACACTCAGGAGGTACACAAATGACACGACAAGGAGCGGAGACAAGACCAGGAAAGGAAAGCAAACAATGTCACGGGTTGTGCACATAGTGCAGTCAAAATGGGGGAAGTCGTGATATCTTACCTTTAGCACTTCTGTAAAAATGTACAAAAAAGCTTAGAGATGTTGAATCAGGTCTTTAGCCTAATCTGTGCCTGGTTGATTCCATGAGTGGGGTACCATCAGAATTTGTGCTCTACATTTAACCCATCCAAGTGCACACACACACAGTATGTGTGACCTTTGGGTTACAAGTCAGACTCTCTAACCAGTAGGCCACGACTGCCCCGTATATCGTTATGACTGACTCCTCCAGTGAAACTTTCATGTTTGGACATTGGGTTTAATATTTAACTTTCATTTAATCTTATTTTTTCAAAAATAAATCATTAGAATGGCCTTAATGTCTCCGTGTCATGTAGATGTGTAGATGCTACCACATTTTGTGTATTTGCAACTTCTATGCTAAAAACTCTAGGCTAGGAACTTTCAACCTTGTTACTCATTAAAGAGCAAAAAAGAAGATTTGTTTCTTGCATGATTGAATACTTACACTGTAAGTGTAAAGATCTGAAAAACCCTGAAACCTGGGTATCAAAATTGCTTCCAAATCTCCTACTTGTATTAATGATTTAAAGAGACGTTCATGCAAAACAACCCCTGGGGTATTACATGAACTGTGTTGCTGAGGTATGGGACTGAGAGGTTTGTTTGTTTAATAAGCATTTGAATTGCAATGTCATGCCCGCTTTGCTCTGCCGTTCTTTTTTATTCAGAATGGTTTTCATTCAGAATATATATATATTCTTTTTTTTTTTTTCCCCCCCAGAAACTATTCACCTGAAGGATCAACGCCATTGACATTTTGTATCTTTGGAACAATGACAAAGGATTTTTTTTATGGTTTTCATGTAAATCAGGTAGGTTTTTAATTTCAGTAAAAGCCAGTATTCACGGCTGAGACTTGCAGTCTCCATCTCTCTCTCTCTCTCTCTCTCTCTCCCACACACACACACACACACACACACACACACACACAGAACATGATGTCCAGTACAACAGAAATAGACCCTGATCTAAAGAATCAGCCGCTAGCTGCATACAGAGACACACAACATTTTTTTAAGATTGATCTTAAATTGCATGCTAATGCACAGTGCAAAGATTGATACAATAATATCATACAATACCGATATTTAACAAAAAATTAACAAAATGAACAGAACTTGTGATATGGTTATGCGCATTAGGAGTATGGCAGTTGACTCTGATAAGGGAACATGTATCAATATTGTGCTATATTAATATGCTATACAAGTATAAATAATAAATGGCTTCACAAGAAAAAAGGATCTGCACCACATTTCCTCCGAACCTCTAGCATGGCTTGACTTAACCCACTTTCGCAAAAGATGTAAGGATCGCATGTTAGGACTCTCCTCTGTTCGGGAACCCAGGTGGTGGAATCAACTTCCCCTAGCAGTCTGGCTATCTTCAAACACAGACTAAAGACCGTCTTCTTCAATAAGCACTTGAATGAACACTAACTGGGGGGTGAGATGGTATCCTCCTGACCTCTACCAGGCTTTTAGCTTGATGATATTCTTAGAGACTGACCTAAGTAAGCTAGTAAGTTGCTGTGGGTAAGGGAATTTGCCAAATGCTGAAAAATGTACAAGACCATTGTACAGTCTATGACACTTACATTTTTCCCCATAAATATCTGTTTCTACAGATTCCTGCCATTCTATATTGTGAGAAAGATTTGGTTTACTAACCTACATTACCTACAAAAAGAAAGCAGCCATGTATGACACAGTAAAGTTTCAAATTGAAATGATTGGCTGAAATGAGTCAAGTCAAGCGCGTGTGGTTCTACAGTTCCCTAGTCACTACCTACAGTTATATCCCATGTACAAAAATATTACTTTTGAATATTGATACCAAAGTAGAATAGGACAGTAAATAACATGTTGGAGAGTAATTTACACTTATCTCTGTAAACGAGGAAAAAGTAGGTTCTGGAAGGAAGCAGCAGAGAAAACATTGACACAACTGACTTCTTCTTCTTCTCCTTTCGGCTTTTCCCTTCAGGGCTCGCCACAGTGAATCATCACTCTCCACCTATCCCTATCTTCTGCATCCTCAACACTTGCA
>CM074963.1:11602578-11613110 GCA_037577455.1 Pangasius macronema
AGTGTTTGAGTTATTTAGGTGCTTTTTGGCCACCATCAAGCAAGCTATTATGTGCCTTTTACTGAGGAGTGCCTTCCGTCCAGATTCTGCACCATAAAGGCCTGATTGGTGAACTGCAGCAGAGCTGGGAAGTAAAGTAGCAAGATAAGGAAACATGAAGAGGTTTGATACTTTCTGAATGCTCTGTATATCTGCTAAGAAACAGTAGATGTTACAATGCAACGCTAACCATGTCTCATTCTTTTTTTTTTTTTTTTTTTTTTTAGCATGAGTAATGTGTTTTCTGATGCTTTACTTCTGCTTGGATCTTTCAGCACTTGTGACTTACATTCTGCCCATATGGATGCCCTAAAGATTTGCATTTCCCACAGTTTATTTCCAAGTTTCACCCTTGCTTCAGTGGATAATACCACCTGAATATTGTAGATATGTACCTAAGAACTGCTGCTGGAATCATAAAGACTCCCCCTGTGCACCTCCCGGGACTCTTAACCACAACACTCTCATATCTAACATCCTCTACTACACCTGTGCACTGTAATCAATTATAATCCAGTGTAAAGTAAATATTTTGGGCTTTGGAGGTTGTTCCTGTGGAGCCGGTTCTGTTGATTGATCTGGGACTACCTAGTGGGATCTGTCATTTCTCTTTAATGTAAAATGTTAGTTGTTGTATATATTGTGAAGTTAATACCCTGAAAAAACCCTGCATCAATACACAGCATCTTGTCTTGTTTAAAATGTAGCATAATATGTTATTTGAGACACAGCCACTGACTTAATACTTGGCTCCACTCATATTGGCTTACATAACAATAATTAGATGACAATTAAGGGTGGAAAGGTTGATGATTAGTTTTAGGTATGATTGGAGATTACTGTCACATTCAGAAAATGAATCTCTTTTTATCATGAGTATGATGGGATGCCCTAACACTACCATTCATACCAGTTTCATTCAGTGTTGCATTACAAAGTGCATGCCATGCATCAATATTGGTGACATTCGACACTAATCAAATCAGAGATGATTAAATGATTGTGCTAATTATGTTGAGTGTCATTGGTTCAGCTGGATTTGCTGTATCTAAATGACTATTAGAAATGGGTACTTAAGCAAAGCTTGGCAGTTTATGTCCACAATCAATGGACGGCACTAACATAGTGCATAACATTTACAATTTACAAATTACAGTTTCTTTTCTGCCATCATGAAGCTCATCTTTCAGCAGCAGGTCAGAAGAAAGAGCAGAATTGTGCTTCATCATTCACAATTTACTATATAGTCTGTTAATTACAAGGCAGCAGTAATTAGCTCACATACTGAAAACAGAACAATACAGAAGTATTAAAAGCCACTGTTTGTTAAATACAACTAAAATCATTTGGATTTTTATTTACATGTATATATTCTGGTATCCATCCTGGCACTTAAATGTTGATGTAAAAGAAATTACGATCACTTTAGTGACTAAGTAGTGTGTATTGGCTGTGCACTGGATTTGTCTTGCACTATGGGTAATCATATAGTGAACTATTTATATGATATGGAACAAATCCATGTGCCTGGAATGGGAAGCCAGAACTGCACAGTCCTTTAATGGAGAGACCAAATAATGTGAGTTCTATGTGGGCAAGTCTAAAGAGGAAACACAAAAAAAATCCCATTTAAAGAAGGGGACCATTTGCAAGAAATATATTCATGTCTAAGGCAGATCCAAGGCCATTTATCCAGACTGGATCACCACTTGAGGCTGTGAAGAATGGAGTGTCAGAGGTCATGGAGGTAGAGAAGGTCTTTTTGAGAGAGAAACAAGTGTGAAACAAGTATTTTGAGCTAAAGACTGAAGCCACACCATAGCATAATAAGTGTGGCCTTACAAAGGCAGCACTTTAGTAACATACTGATGTCAGTCTTGGTGATGGATAAAACTGTGCTCAGAGAAATTATGATCCAATCTTAGGATTTGCAGGATAGGTTGTTCTCACCCCTTAAAATTAGCTGAAATCTTTTGGGGTGTTCCATCATATTTGCTAAAATGGGGTAGGTTGCCTGAGATTTGCACCAACGAGGCTGCTAAGACTTGAAGAAAGAATGGCTTATCATCTAGTTTAATGGGGAAGGACACAAGAGACAAAATATTCTGCTCTAACCTCTGCTCAAGGTCATCTTCCTGCCTCTCACAAACCTGTCACTGAGCCAACAGCTAAGTCTTGTAGTCTCTAAAGACTCACTGCATCTCTGTTTGGCAAACTCTTTGGTATAAACGTGCCAGAGGTGACAGGCTTGTCCAAGGATCACAGTCATAGTCCAGGTTACACATGCAAATCCATTATCATCATCCAAACAGGCTTGCTAGGGTTGTATGCTTATCATACCCTAAATCTGTCATATAGTCCCATACTCACATGAAAGAGAATGGAAACGGAGAAGGGAGAAACTGCTCCCTTGAACAGCTACACAGCACACCTCTGAGGTATCAGGAGAGGATTCTCTTTGTTCTCACTCATCTCCTGTCATTGTTGCCTCCAGTCATTTTGTTGCTCTAAGGAGTGACTAAGCCTCTCTTGTCACACTGCCACAATGAACATAGGGACTGACAGACGGGTAGCCAGTAGCTCTGCAGTGTTTCAGCAGTAATCAGTACATAGCTCTGGATTTAACCTCTGTTGTGGAGGGGGTAGTTGGGGGAATTCGATATGGAAGAAATTTTATATAGATATGATTTACTGCATATTACGAGCAGCAAAGACTAAGTCTATATTGTTTACAGTTATACCTCTTGAGCAAGGCCCAGGACACCGTATCATGACCCTGCGCTCTGACCCTGACTTCCCATCAAGCTGGGATACGCAAAGAAAAGAATTTCACTGTATCGTATTGTGACAAACAGAGGTTGCTTCATGACCTACATCACCTCTTTCTCTTTCACCTGTCTATTGAGCTGTCTCTGACACGCTTTTCACTTTGGTGGCAGACCACCCAATCTTTGGGTGAGCAAAAGTATTGGAACATATAGACTTAAAGTAAAGTACACTTAATATTTGGTGGCATATCCCTTGCTTGCAATAACTGCGTCAAGGTGGCGACCCACTGACATCACCAAATTGTTATATTCTTCTTTTGTGATGCCTTTCCAGGCGTGTACTGTAGTTTATTTCAGTTGTTTTTTTTTCTATTTTCGTTTCTCCTTAGGTTAGGATCTGGTGATTGACTTGGCTCCAAGCTCACAACACACCTCCATCAGGTATTCTATGTCCTTGGTTGCTTGGTTTAGATGTGCTAAGACTGAAAGAGGGTCAGTTTGTGAAAGGATATAAAAAAGTAGCAACAGCTTTCTGTGGAATTAGAAAGCAGCACTCTCTCTCTCCACCCCATCCATTCTCTATATCACAAGCCATTCCATTACAGACAAAAAGCATATCTTGATATCTTTATATGAAAGTAAAATTAACTGTATGTCTTAATGGGATGAGATGGAATTTGGCAGCCCTACCTTGCGAGAGAGAGTGTGGTGAAAAAAGAGGCAGTTTATGATATGAGGGACAGAAATAGGTTGTGGGTTTCTGTTCTCCAGAGCATTCTTGAATTTTTTTTTTTTTTACATGTACCTCCATCTATTCCACACATTTTGGTACAACTGCCGCTTCACACATTCACAACTGTAATTTATCACAGAAATCTCTTTTCTCAGTTGGATACCAATTGAGTGAAGAGAGAGAATAGGATAGCAGAACACTCTTGGCTTGTCTACTTCCACCTGTCAATCTAGTTTCCTAGTACAGATGCACCAAGGCGCACACACGCACACCCACACACAGCAATTTACCATGTTCCCTTTGGTGGTTATGGAATAGCAAACACTGCGTGCCATTCTCTCTCTCATCTCAGATGTGAATTACTTTGGAGTCACGAAGGGCAACCATGTGTGCCTGTTTTTGTGGATAAGTCATGCATCAGAGCTGAAATGGCAAATGGTGGATCTGACGTCTTCATTGCTCATATAATGGTAGTGAAGCCACTTCTTTCCTCACAGTTGTCCTCACCAGGATCCATGCTTTATCATAATACTATTAATTAGATAGTCTGGGTGTCCTCTGGGTTCTCCAGTTAGCTCCCATCTCCCAAAAACATGCTGGTGGATGGTCTATGCAACATTTCCCCAGGTTTGAATGAGTGTGTGTGTGTGTGTGTGTGTGTGTGTGTGTGTGTGTGTGTGTGTGTGTGTGTGTGCATGGTCCCTTTTGATAGACTGGCATCCCATCCAGGGAGTATTCCTGCCTCATACCCAGGGTTTTCCCAGGAAAGGCTTTGGATCCACCACAACATTGACCAGGATAAAGCAGTTACTGAACACGAGTAAATGAGTAAATGAGTTTCTATTTACTAAACCTTCAAAATGTAACTTATATCCAGCTGAGAAAAGGGCTGCCATTATTTCTAATGCAGGTCCAAATAATTTCATCAGTTTCTCATTCAGCAGATTTCCATTCGAAGTCTTTTAAGCGAAAAAATGTTTTATTTAAAATTTTAATGTTTGTCAATTGGAAACAACAATTATCTGTAAAGCTATACAAAACCTTTTTTCAGTTTAACTTTGGAGAATAAATTGCCAATGCATGAAAAAAAAAAAGTCAGAAAAATGGCCAGAATACTGGATAAAGATCTGGATGTTTTCTGCAGGCTGATATCACCTTTTGAATTTTCTGAAATTTATCCTCTTTTTTTTACTTTGCCTGTGGATTCGGAGTATTTTATTTTTCAGAAATCACAAAATATTGGATAGAAGAGTCTCTAAAGGTGTAGTTGGGATAAATATAATACTGTTGCTATGCACTATTTTCATCATTATAAAGAAAAAAGAAAAACCTAATCAGAAAATCTAGACAGCTGCTTGAAACTTGCTCATCCAACGTTAATTCACAGTTGCCCAGATGGAAGCATGTTATCAGGTAGGAGAGCCCAAGAAAACACAACCCCATCTGAATAGCAATACAATTATATAAAATATACAGGAAACTACCGCACACTAAAAGCGCCATTTCTTGTGTCATGTGATCATTTTAGCTCTTACTACTCACCAAGCCAAGTAAAATGCTTGATGAAAACATACCAAACACTCAATAGAGCATCATTAAAATTATTGCTATAACTATGGCATTCTTTGAACATATTTTCATTATCATGTGCATTAAGTTGATGATTTTTTTTGTCTGTGAATCATCAGAATGGGATGCATGTCTCATGTTCATCATTTGATATAAGTGGCAGATGATCTCAGTCATCCCATTTCTGTCAAGCCATCATACTGGTCAGGAAATGAAAGATCTCACATCTCTGGAGAGAGCCAGAGAGCCAGTGAGAGAGAAATGCTGTTTGAAATCACATCACAGATGAGGTCGTAACAGCAATTTGCACCTTTACACATATACGGCAGTCTATCCGGTATTTCTTTTTCGCACCTTCGGAATAAAGACAGCCACACTTTATCTTGTTAGATGTGCAATTATCATGCCCTTTGGAGTAAAAGTGAAAGGCAAATATCGTCAGATATTAAAAGAGCGAATAGGTTCAGTGATGTTTTTGTGGCTGTACTATACTTAATCGCAAAACGACGATATTTTAATATGAAATTTGCTCTTGGCAAAATGCCACATCTTTACTTCAAGTTGGTTGTTGTATCCTGACACAGGGCTGATATTGGCTTGTGCTCAGCATCGCTATCTCAGAGGCCTTGTATTTGCTGTTAAATTAAAAGGCAGCATTTGGCAGCATAAACGGTGACAGAAAAATTATCCTATCAACACTAAGTCTCAGGGTAAGGATATGATAATGAAAGACTCACAAGGCGAGATGGGACTTGGCAGCCCTAGTTGTTGTTTCTTCTACCGCAGAGTACGCGATGGAGAGAGAGAGAGAGAGAGAGAGAGAGAGAGAGAGAGAGAGAGAGAGAGAGAGATTTTAGGGACAAAAATAACTTGAGGTCTCTCCAGTTCTCCTCCAGCCCTTTTTCAAACACATTTCCTGCAGTTTCACCGTTACTGTGTTACTGTTTTCCACTTTTTCAACTACGTGATGTGTGTCGAGTGTCACGTCCACCCTCACTCGATCCCTGCTCAACCGCTTGTTTTCTCTCTCACTTTCCTTTTATGGTCATTATTTCCTGTCCTCGTCTTGTTTCTCAATTTCCGTGATAGTTTCCACCTGGTTGTCCTTCTTATTTAAGCTTTCGTCTACTCTGCTTCCTCATCTTCTTTAATGTGTTAATAAACATGTCCTTCATTTAGAGTTACACATAATGTTGTAGAACATCCATGAAACTAGAAGTTAGCAGCTATAAACCTTCATCATCGATCCTTCACCTGCTTCTCTATTTTTTTTTTCTCTTAAAGTAATAATCAGAAAAAAAATACAGTTTATCATTAACACTAGAGAGTCTATTCGTATATGATATAAATTAAAATATGTGTTTCTTTGTTAAATCACAACACCTTTTTTTTATATGTTTATTACACTGTCAACTTTACACATTTCTGTAAATGAGCTGTTACTATAGAAACTATAACACATTCGAATATGCACATTATGCACATACACCTGTGATTTAATCTATGCTGCCTGTCCTTGGTCATCTGCCATAAGCCATGGCTTTCCTGAGGCTTTGTGCTTGCCTTTATAGATTTTCATAATGGCTCTATGTGCACCTTTATCTTTACCTGTAAACATGTCAATCATGTATACTGGCCTTCTGCACCTAACGCCTACGCCTTAGGAGAAAAAAAAAAAAGTTTACAGTTCTGCATTTTTAAATCAGAGAATTTTAAAGGTTTATGTGAAAGCCATTTGTAACCAATAAGGTAGTAATTTGTTACTACAGTATATAGTCCACTACATTCTGTATAATTTGAGAAGATTATAGTGCATCATGGGTGATTTGACACACGGGGTGTATATACATGGAGGAAATTTAAGCAGTCACTGGTGAGTTTGATACGTAGAGATGCTGTGAAGTTGAATGTTGGCAGATTTGAATTGATTCCTAAATGTGAATCATAAATGGCCTTCCTCCTGCAGTGTGTGAAGAATCTGTGTATAACATTACTAATGGGACGACGAAGGCCATTATGAGTTTATTGTGAATTGACATGAAGGAGAAGTGTTTCTGGTCAGTCTGCATTTTCTTTTCACACAACTGCAAGGAACTTTAAGACTTCCGAGATTTGAATGCATGATGTCTAGTTAAATAGCATGTTCACATAATTGCTCACATAAATTAGTGTTAGGATTGTGTTTTTAGTGGGTTTGGTGTTTTAAGTGTTAGTTTTTTTGTATTATGTAACCATGTTTCTTTAATGCTGCTGTGTGGATTTTTTTTTGTCTTATTTGCTTTTTTGGGTTAAACCTTGTTGTCCCTACAATTTATGAAAATTAGGCATTTTGCTAAATTGGAAGAATTTACATCATACATACTGATGTTGTGTATTTTTCCTCTGAAAGAAAGAAAGAAAGAAAGAAAGAAAGAAAGAAAGAAAGAAAGAAAGAAAGAAAGAAAGAAAGTCTGAGGGTATTGTCTTGATACGAATTGTCTTGACAGACAACATAAGAAGAGTTATAGCAAGCTTAATAACTTGATAGATTAATCTAAACTGATGTTTATATTGCATTCAGGATAACTGAAAATTCCTACTTTCCACAATTATCCAACTATCCTCTTATATGTGGTGATCATAAAGCAAACCATACCCAGACAGAACCTTGAAAGACTGCTGCAAAAGCTCAAAATACACTACTTTTTCTTTTTTTTTTTCCTTTGTACTGTGGGTGCTGCCATGTACTCGGAGCAGTAATAGCTATTGAGAATGTCTCTCACTTTCCAAGTCTGAATTTTGAGTTGGAGGGCCGTTCAAAGAGATTTTATCGACTCAGAGCTCCCAGTTCCTACTTGTTCACATACTGTATGCAGCATCAATATTTAATCAGCTGACTATCAATTGTGCATTTCACACATTTCTTACATCTACTGTATATGAATATATATTTTCATGTATACAGATGTATACAGCGCATGCTTTTCTTCACTGATCCCAGCTTTGAAATGAGTTGTGGTCAGAGCACAGATTTGGCCATGGTGCCATGTCCATAGAGCCACTGGGGGTTGAGGGCTTTACTTAACAGTCCAACAGTGGCAGCTTGTCGATACTGAGACTTGGACACTCAACATTTCAATCAGTATTCAAGATCTTTAACTGCTGCCACTGCTGTCCTGTAATTGAGTTTCAGGCTGTAACAGCTTCTTCCGTTAGAAAGTCAAGTTTCTCAACAGCTTGCGCCACTTCACTGTCTACTTGAGAGAGTCCAAGAAAAAGCACACCTCCAATGTGACCTTTCATACTATCACTTTATGGGCCAGAGACGGTGCTTGGCATAGGCAGCATAGGCAGCTGTCTGGGGCATGATCTAAAGGGTGATGCTATGCTATTAATTAAGTTTTTAATTCTATGTTGAACTAGAGCTGCTCCATCAAATGTATCGCTTCCATAGTCATAATGCATGCCACATAATGCATTCTCCAAGACACCCACTGATTCCATGCCTTCAGTTGCCGTGACACATCCACAGCTGGTTCACCATGTCCACCATGTTTGGCTTAGCTAGCTTACTGTGGACAACAAGTGTACTTATTATGGCGGACCATCCCTGGTTTAATTTAAATCATCCCTACCAGCATGAATTTAAACATCAAAATATTCTACCGAAAATGTAACAGTTCTGTCCTTCTCTGGGACAGGTTAGCTATTGTTTACTCCCCCCTAACGTTGCAGCCTGCCAACGTACCCACCTGTGTCATGTCCCAACCCTGAAGATGTATTGGTTGATATTATAGGGAAAGTTTTAAAAGCTGCTAGATGTGCTCATGTTTCAAGGCCTCTTTTTTTCCTGGAAGTTGGTATCTAGTTGGTTTTGATGTGATGATTTTGTAGCATCCTGAACAAGAAGCCTGTGACAGTATTAGTTAGTAGTTAAACAAAGTACTGTATTTATTTTCACAAAACCACATTTTTCACCATTTTCATTATTATATAATTGTTGAAAATGAACTGAACTCAGCTCAAGTGCCTGTAAACCACATTCAGGAATGGAATCCGCCAATTAACCACCAAGAACATAATTATGTCATTATTGGTCATATCAGAAATGAAAAACAAGAGCATGCATTTACTTTGTAATGGCATTTGGTCTAATTGTTTTGTCATTACACATTTACCGACCAGTATTCATTAGTTATATTGGTGCTTATTGGAGGCTACCGGTTCTGTTAGATAGAATATAGTCAGTGTGTTAACTGAATCATTATATCTTAATGGAATATGGGCCAGTTCTGTCTAGAAAACTATGAATTTCATTAAAGCTAGCCTGAAATGCACGATCACTACAGATGTGAATACCAAGATGTGCATAAAGTAAGGAATAAAACATAATGGGACACACTGTTACAGGAAAATGATCAACAGTGGTGTGGTGTGATGCGACTCGACACGAAACAGAATTGCACTTAATGTTGACGAGTTATGATATAGCAGCTATAAACAGTAGTTCTCTCATAAACCTCTCTTTTTTCTCTCTCCTGATGTTAATAAGACAAAACACAGCTTGTCATGTTTAAACAGGAGAGCAGGAAGACAGTAGTATAGCTGTTACTATGAAACAATAATGTTAGAACGAGCATATCAGTATAAACCTGCGATTTGAATTACCAGTAACCAGTAAAAACCTCTAATGGTTATCATGACTTTTCTGACCAGCAGGGTCTATGCAAAGCAGATATTTATTGTTTGCCTTGGGCTCCTGCACTCTAGTCTTTAAATCTTTCCTGTCATCACATGAAGGGCTCTAATTAGTTTCTTTATCTCATCTAATAAAAAGAAAACCATTAAAGTGTATAAAGAGGACAAGAGAGCTCTTGGCCAGAACAAATTATCTGAGTGGATTAACAGAGTGAGAATAAGGAAATGAGAATAAAGAATAAAAGGAGGTTTGGATTCAGGCCTGATATAAGACAAATGTATAATTGTACAGAAACAACTTTGCATAAGCACAGACATACATGCATGATTCTGTATTGTAGCATATACTGTACATTATTTTGTGTATTTACAGCACTTAACATAAGTACATTTAAGGTGCGTTATACTAACATTAGTTTGGAGCTTGCATACGGTTACACAATAAAATAAAATAAAAAAATGCACTAATGGTTATTAGCTTTATCATTGCTACAGTGACTGGGCAAACAACGGCTTGTTAGGATGTGAATGATAAGGTTTCAGTGTCAGGCTTATTGACAGACGTAAAATCTGTATGTTTGTGGCAAACAGCCAGATTTACATATAGAGAAATCAATGTGTTTTCTGCAGAGGAACCATAAATCTTCTTCTTTCGGCTTTTCCCTTCAAAGGTCGCCACAGCGAATCATCGCTCTCCACCTATCCCTATCTTCTGCATCCTCAACACTTGCACCCACTAGCTTCAT
>CM074963.1:11643139-11662311 GCA_037577455.1 Pangasius macronema
GCTGAATTCCTACGCTAGTGCAGAGTGTGGGTAGCGAAAAAGATTAAAAGAGCACATGCACCCAATACAAATGTGGACTCCCAGTAACGATTCAAAATATTGGCACACAAAATCCATCTTCAATAGTTCTAATACTAATTTGTAAAATAAATGAATGAAACAAAAGAGGAGATTGCGACTTTCTCTCATCTCCACATGTGTAAATCAAGCGAGCGTATGTGTAGTCGCAAGCCCTAGTTGAAGTGAAGTGAAGTGAAGTGAAGTGACTTGTGGCCAAGTGTAGTGACCCATACTTGGAATTTGTGCTCTGCATTTAAGTGCACACACAGAAGTGATCACACACCCGGAGCAGTGGGCAGCCATTTTAGCTGCGGCGCCCAGGGAGCAGTTGGGGGATCGGTGCCTTGCTCAANGTCATTCACTCCCCCACCTACAATCCCTGCCGGACCCGAGACTCGAACCCACGACCTTCAGGTTCACCTTTGGGTTAGTCCGACTCTCAGACCATTAGGCCACGACTGCCCCCATGTGACAACTAATCACTTTTGTCCTAATAAAATAGCTATGCTTATTTTTCATAATGTATGGATTTGTTTTGGACTGGTTACTACTAAAATAAAATTGGTTTCACAAAATGTTCATTAAACGTCTGTGTGTAATTGAAATAAATAAGCCATTTAAACTCGGCATTTTTCCAAACTAACTGGATTCTCATGGAGACATGAGACGTTTCTTGTGTAAATGCTCCTGCAAAGGATTTACAAATGAATCCATTCATATCCACCATTATAAACGAAGCCCAAAATGCTCTCATGTGCCAAATTTTTAGATGAGTAAATTACTCTGGATTATAAAACCGCACCCCAAAAAATATGCACTATAATTTACAGTGATTTAGCAGATATTTCGCTTTATATTTATAGAACCTGGTCTATAAAAATATACGTATTTGCAACATTTGTAGAACCCGGAGGACTTAGGAGACAGGCGCTGAAACTACCTCGAAGTCCCGAGCGAAATAAAGAGGTTGTGCCCACAAAACCGTACGAGAGTTGTTGAGTTGGCCTAAAACAAAACAAAACACAGTCCCAATATTGCACAGCTTTCGCACCATCGAGTTGTGAAGCAATAGTGTTCAACTGACTTTTTTAGGATTTGATGATGTTCAGGGAAAGTCAAGGACATTGTATAATCAGTCAGAAATTGAGGTTAAATGTGTTTCAACACACACACACACACACACACACACACACACACACACACACACACTACTATTACTACTACTCATGTATAATAATACTATATTTAATATTGATCTGTTCTACTTTCAAACATTCTTTTTAAGGATGAAGGGGAAGAAGCTCCTATAAGATAAAAGACGCTTGTTTTCGGGAGAAAAATCACAAACGCTGCAGATCTGCAGAGTTGTTGTAACTTTTTCAGCTGACTGCTATAAATTGTTATGAATCTTGTTAAAACAGAAAATAGGGCAGGGAACTTTATGATAATACAGTGCATACTGTAAAGGAGGTCATACAGTGAAGTGTTTATTGGTTATAACTGAATTAGAATTGTACATTTCCTGGCAGCAGTGCTCCTGGTTTTTCACACACATTACAGTAAAAATTGTCACCGTTTTTTTCCCACTTAATGAAGCACAAATGTCACAGGGATAACGACACAGATAAACACTCGCCTTTGTTGTATGACATTTGTTTCTTGTCAATTGGTCACAGAAGCATCTTGTATCTTTCCTGGTTTCCTCACTTCCTGCTCCATCTCTGCTCTGACCACACTCCAGTCTCATTAGTCTCATTTGGAAGCATTGCTATATGTATTTACACTCATGCACATGTACGGCTAGTGTAAATGTGCCAGCAGGGCTAGGCTCCATGTCGTTCAGTGATATAAAGACATCAGTATAAGGTTTTATGTAAATCAGATGACTTGCTGTTAACGAATGTTTTAAAATGGATTAAATTGTATTTTAGTGCAACAGCACCACTGTCGTAAGAAACATGTAGAGAATGAGATGAACAAGTGAGGCTGGGGCTGATTTCTTTCTAGCTCAGACTGTAGATTCATGCAGCCTATCAGTTCGAGTGTGACAGGTGATTACACAGAGTGATACGCCAACTAGATTAACCCTTAAATGGGTTATGTATCCTTAACCTCCATTTGATCAGCAGTGATTGAGGAAGTGCATGTGAAATACAGTCATGGATGGAATGAATGTGAATGAAGAATTATTTACTTCATCATTCTATATTTCCCTGTTTGAAGGAGAAACAGAAGATAGACTGACTACGTACAAATTACACAAAATGGCAGATGGCAGAACTGTAATTTTAGTGTTTTATGATTTGAATGAAATTTTCTGTTTACCATTTTTGGTATTCAGAGGAACCATGACATGAATCCAGTATAAAAAAAACAAAAACAAAAACGAAAGAAATCAGGAATGCAGCTGGCTATTTTCCTTTAAGTAAGTGTGTGTGTATGTGTGTGTGTGTGTGTGTGTGTGTGTGTGTGTGTGTGTGTGTGTGGATGTATAGTGCGCCCCACATTATTATTTTTAGTATGTTTTATACTATAATATAGACCTTGCAATATAATGCATTGTTCAACCCTAATATTCTCATTCCCAAGCTATTGATTGGTATTAGATTTTAGCCTCCCATCTAATAACCAACTCTCAATGCTTTTATGTATATTGAAATTTCAGAAGTGTTTTGCAGATACAGACCGTAAATACCCGCTTAGCAAAATTTCATTGTACTAAAAAACATGGCCATACTCTTAAACATATGTTTTCTAGCAAATTTCCAACAATGCCTGTTAAGGAAATTGGTCTCCACCTAGGAATAAGAACATTACAGTCTTCCAAGTAGCTGGTATCTTGCATTTCAAAAAAGATGGATTGAACAGATGGATAAAAACATGAGCCAGATGTTTCTTCAAATGACATGAGGGAATGCAATCAGACCCAGCAGATTCTTCTTCTTCCTTTTCCTTAAAAGATTTTTCACCTTCCAGTAGTACAAAGACTCTGCCATGTAGACACACTGAAAAAACTGATTCAGTGGTTCAGTAAATGAGACAAAAACAAATCTTTGATTTTGATGCAAAATATTATTAGAATTACTTCAATTGCCTTAAATTCTGTACTAAATTCATGTTAATGTAAATATGTGGCTACAACCCAAAGTGTATATTTTACTTTACTGGGTTAAATTTAATATTATTTTGCAACTGCTCACAAAACTAGAAAACCGATTTCATACTAAAGTGTGGGCGTGGCTTTTGAACTGATTGGATTCTGAGCATTATGGATGGGGTGTTCTCCATATTTCTTCTTTTGTGTTGGATTTAAAGCCTAACGCTATGGTATTACGAAATGTTTTAAAAAGAGCATGTGTTTCAGTAAAGTTTTCTTGGTTCACTCTCTTTGTGTTTCTCAGTCAGGTGTATGATTATGAATATACAGCTCTCATTTTGGGTTCTGACAATTCTTTATGAAGGCTGATATGGCTGCATTTTCCCATTGGAGTGCTACTTCTACTTATGAATTACGCATTAATGGCCATTAAGTAGTATGATAACTTTTTGAAGATGTCGAACAGATGGAAATGAAATGTCAGAACTTCATGATGTTAAGAAATGTTTTAATTTAAATGCTGACACAGCCAAAAATCTCCTGGTAAGTGTCTCAAAAACTGGAAGAACGTCACAAGAAGCCATCAGAGAAAATTTACTTAAAAAAAAAAAAAACTGCTAGTTAAATTTACTTGCATCTTTATCAAAATAATCCATGTTGCCATGTTAACTTTACTTAAAATATGCTTACTTAAATTTACCAAGACTTTATACGTACCATGCTTTTCTTGTGTAAATGTCAATCCTGTATTTTTTCAGTCTACTGAAAGAACATAAACAGCGAAGAAGAACTCTCATGTAAGGCTACTGCAAAATGAATTTATCGCCTTGTCACCGTAGCCTATTATCCTTCTGTAACCCCCCAACTTTACATAACCCAATTCCTTCTGCTGTATTCCCTGCTTGTTATGAACAAAATCCCACTAGTTTCTTGAAAGTTCCTTCTTACATACACTCGCTGAATGTGTTGCATTATTTTATTTTATTTTATTTTTAATTATCTAGTCATTTTGCAACTGTTTCCTTAATTACCATACATTAGTATGCACATTAATATAAATTTGCTGCTTTCTTTGCCTTTTAGCATCTTTAATTGTTATTGTCACCCAGAGCTTATTAGCCGTTCACATGAATTGAGTTTCTGGCTTATTAGATAAGCACATTTTGCAGGCATTCAGTTACTGGTACTTGCACTGCACTACACACACACACACTACTATGTCACCATTATGTCAGCGTCACTGCTTTGCTGCCAGTCAACCAAATAATATCCTGACAATGATAGTCCTACAGTGGTCTGTTTATGTCAGACATATTCAAACTTTTCCCCCCATGAGCCCCACTTCCCATTTTTTTGAGATTTTTTTTTCCACCAGAAATTTTCTCGCACCCGCAGTTAGAATACCTCGGCTTTTTGTAGACTGATTGAAAGAGGCAGTCTAGTCTAGTAAGCAAGATAGATAGAGAGTCTAGTACTATTCAGCACTAAACTTTTGTTGCTGATATGAGCATACTTAGTGCATGTGCACTTCTGCCTGATGTGATGTCGATAGCACATCCTGGCACACTTCTACTGCTGTGGCTCCTCTCACCATTCACATCGGCCTCATTCATCCTCATTCATCATCAAGATACTTTACTTCTGCTCTGAACTTGTGACTCACCTGCTGTAGCTTTTTCTAAGAACTTCTACTGTGATCATAAAGACTGTTCTGTGCTCATCCCAGGACTGTTATTCGCAATCTGCTCCCACTGAAAATCCTTTCAATATAATCAGTATTCTCAGCCTTAACTCCTCTATATCTTTATGCAGTAAAGATTTAAAATCGGACCATCAGGTGTCACCAAGAAGAGAATCCGTTGCCTTTGGAGTCTGGGTCATTTCAAGGTTTCTTCCTCATGTCGTCTCAGGGAGTTTTTCCTTGCCACTGTCACCATTTGCTCAGTCATTTGGGATCTAAAGCTACAGCTGGATCACAAAGTAAAGAAAACGGTAACACTTTACAATACAGTTCTTGTAAAATGTCATCTTACCATTCTACTACACTATGTAGCAACATAACAATGTTGACCTGACAAGTTGTAATTTCAGTGTCCAATTTTTTTTTTCTGCACTAATTTTTCACTAACTGCATCATACAAAACTTTTGCATAACTCTGAGCAAAAGAATGCCATGAACCTCACTGTCAGGCGACAGAGATAGCGACAGTGGCAGTGAGTGCTTTTATTTAAAATAAAGACTGACATGCACAAACAAATCCAAAACACAATCTTAATCACAGAATCCAAAGTCAGGCAGTGGGTCAGGCGATGTACAAACAGGTATTCAGAGGATGAGATGATAATCACGAACCAAGAACACAAACGTGGGCCAAAACCAGAAATAGCAAACATGAAACAAAAGGCTGATGAGAAGCAGCACTGAACAAATACTCCAGAAAGTCTCAGTGCTGTGAGTGTGCCTAAATAGTGTGGGGTGGTGATTGAGTCCAGGTGTGTGCATTCAGTAATCAGGTGAACTTGAGTGTGTGAACTGGGAGTTGAAGTCCATGGTGGCCATGTTTGTAGTCAGAGATGCATTGCATTCTGGGAAATGGAGTCAGATGCCAAATTTGAAGTTGACATGACTCTCACAAAATGTTGTTAATATCAAAATATAGCAGAGATGCAATTTTATCTGTTATGTTTGAACTAACAAGCTTTTACACATCAAACCTTTTAACCATTTATAGTTACAGTTTCATATCAATGACAGATATCGAGGATTTCTGAGAGGTAACTCCCTTAGAATGACAGCTAATATTTCATAACTGTGGGAAGACTGTTTCCATAAATTTAAAATAAATGCCTCCTTTCAGATAGGTTCAATTAATCAACTATTACATTTTTTTCTTGTATAAATACCAACATATTTTTAATCTGTTTTTTATTGGCCTTAGCACAAGTGCATTAACACAAAACCTACAGAGCCATGTACACAAAAGAACATGCAGTCTTGTTCCAATCTTTAACTTTCCAGTTTTGGTGATCCCATGCCCACTACCCGCAGAACTGCTGCTCTCTGGATGTTTTTTTTTTCATACCTTTTTGTGTAAACTATTGAGAGTGAAAATTCCAGGAGCTCATCAGTTTCTGAAATACTCAAACCAGTCTCTCTGGCACTAACAAACATGGTCAAAGTCACTGAGATCACTTTTTTTTCCCATTCTGATGTTTGATGTGAACATTACCTGAAGCTCTTGACCTGGATCTCCATGACTTTTGCATTGTGCTACTGTATATGCTCAGAAAAGTTCACTGTTCTCACAGTGTTAAAAAAAACTATTTTTCTGTCCATCAGTAGTGTGTAAACATTTGGATGTGTGGTATGATCCTGATACTTGTGGCTTAATAAGTGTATAATATATACCAGATGGTCTGTAGGCGAAGTATCTGAGACTGAGACTAGAAGAGTACTAACAAAATGTACACACCAGCAGATTGGCTACATAGTCATCTAGGTGTTTGACAGGATATATATTACACATGGACAATTTTATCGTTAAAGTCACTGTACACGGAATTTGTTACACTTTACTGCAGAGCATTCATCTGCCTTGAAAACATATATAAGCCCCACCTAATGGTACCACTGAGACAATGCTGTGATCTCTAGTCCATGTAATAGATATAACTACTTAGCATGTAGCTGTTAAAACTCTTAAAATATATAGAGCCACTGGGAAATATACACTTCAAACCCAAACTAGATATTAATTGCAGCTAAAGATTTAGCTACTTGCAAGAGTTTATATCTTTATGATATATAATCACGCTGTAACAGTAATGCTATACAAACCCCCAGTTCACCTACTGACTTTCTAGTATACAGTATAAAAACACAAAAAGTATTCATTCATTGCGAAGTCGTGCCAATGATTAGGGTTTTGTATGTTCTGGGTCTATATGTTTATGCTGCAAAACCGGTAAAAGAACCAACCCAGAAACCTAATAGGAGATCGGATAACCATCACACTAAAGGGTACTAATAACTGTACTGACTAATTTTCAAAACTGATCTGGATTTCCTGCACAACTACAACTACAACATAATTACACTTAGCATCGACTTCAAACTGAACTTCAATGGGTTTTTGACCATATTGGGACATTAACATTGTTTCACAACTTGGAACTTTTTAGAAAATGTCCACCATTTTAGGCACCAGTACAATAAAATCGAAAACAACAGGAGTGCTAAGCTCTCCATATACTAGTGTAAGATTAATATTTGCAAGTTTCAAAATGAAGGAGAGGACAATATTACTTTTCCTCCTACAAAAAAAATGGTCAGTACCTTAGAAACATGATATTTGATTTGAATTTTGTTCCTTTTGCAGGTAAGCACCAGTTCTGGTATTCTGGGTAAAAAAATCACTTCTGGAAGCAATACTGTGTGTATTTTTATAAGTAACTAGCACGGTTCGACAATATATACACTGTGTATACTCTTTACCCAAAGAACCCATCGAAGTAAGAGTCTCACTATGTGTCCTCAATGATATGTCTTTACATAATTGGCTCACTGTGATCTCATCCATTTCTCTCTGGCCTATCTATCTATCTATCTATCTATCTATCTATCTATCTATCTATCTATCTATCTTACTTTGGTAATCTTACTTTGGCCATGTAGAAATAAGAAAGAAAGTAGGCAAAGTCTTGTTCTGAAAAACAAAACAAGAAAAACTGATTCTCAGGGGTGTAATACACACACGTTCAACTTTCTTTCTTACTTCAGTAAGTGCTTGCCCTGTAAATCTTATCAAACACTCAGACAATCATCAAAAACGTTGCTATGAGGCAGGTGGGACGGCTAGAGGTTTTCTATAAAGTTATTCGTGGGCTACAGGAGCTCCGTAGGCGTCTCCTGGAACTCTGCTGAGAATGCCAGGTCAGCATTTGGGAGCTGTGTAAATCTATCATTAGACTCACCGGAGGGTAAAAATATGGAGGCGCTGTCTCTCTCTCTCTCTCTCTCTCTGTCTCTCTCTCTCTCTCTGCATGGAATATACAGGCTGTAGATCATAAACTATATCCTTATATTATCTGGATTAATTTATATCAACTGAAACTTGTATACATGATAAAATAGTGGTGTTATTTACATGTTAATCAGATAACACTTTGCCATTACACTATGTCAATGTCATGAAATATTTCTGGTGTTGTGGAACATCTAACATTTCATGCAGATATAAACATATCTTTAGGTCGGTGTTCAGTTAGCGACATTAGTTTTGCACATGTGATATTATTGCTGATGTAATGCCAATGCGTATTATAAATAGTGTAACAATGCGTTATAGACATTGCACAGCTAAGACGTTATTGTTATTATTCTATCATTACTTTTAATAGAATTTCAGGTGCTTACAGCAGTCATGCCAGTGACTATCTATCTATTGGACTTCAGTCCAAGCTGTGCTGAAATCAATCAAATCAATCGATCAGTCAGAATCAAGCACTCAAAGTGCTGTGATATAAAGCAAGTTAGACTAAACTGAGATGGATTGAAAGACAGAAAGAGTGAGAAAGATACAAACGTCAAGGGCCTGAATCAAACAGTCAATCATGAATAGGAGATGTGAACTAAAATTGCATGAAGAACATTTAATCATCTATCACATTTTGTCTTTTATAATGTGCAAGGCTTTCTGTCTGTGTAAGTGGGTTCCACTTTTTTAATCAGAATGATCTCACTTAATCACAGCACTTTAGTTTTCACTTCCCAATAGGGAGCTAAATGCAGATTTCACTTCACTGACACAGAGAAAGATTTTACACTCATTTGCCTGAAATGTTTACAGCTGCAGGAGGTTGCTAGATGACAGGAGAGGAATCGGTGATGATGAAAGGTTTCATTTACTGGTCAGCAGCTGTGGCTGAAAGCAAGTCTTGTGGTCAGCCATTAACTAACATTGTATAGAATAATACAGTCCAATACAGTACAATACAGGCCTCCCTACTAATGATCTACCGCAGAAATGCGACTCAAGGCATGTAAAAGTCATACTTTTCTTCTTTAACAAATTAATTCCTTGGTCATTAGTGTCTAAAGGACTTTCTTGACATGTTGGATGTGTTATTCTGGAGAACTGGACCATGAATATCTGATATAGTTTAACATCCCAGAGGACACCATTGAATGAAACAAGGAGGGCCAATGTCTTGGCCATTCCATATCATTACCCAATATTCATAGTCTCCAGATACAGCCATGACAACTAGCTTTTATATTTTTATATTCTTTCTTTTCACTAATGTGTTTAATTGGCAAAACTTCTTTAAAAAAAACATTCTTACTTTTTAACCCATAGTAATGTGATCAGTATGTCAGGCTATCATACTGCCTATAGAGCATTTATTAACTACACTTTCAGTCGTGTATATCATAGCTGCAGGTTGAGGTCTATACTACTGAGATATGTATATAATGTAAACGGGGTAATGACAGCCATTAGCTAAGATTTACCAAGTCTTTAAAAAAAAGAAAAAAAACAGACAACATGTATATTTAAGCAATATCGCATGAGCAAGAGTACGGCTATACTGAATATCAGCATTTCTGTCTGCACTTTATTTTGTCATATATGTTGTGAATGTTGTACCTATGGATATTATATTGTTTATGTTCATTTCTATTTGCCAGTAGTAAGTCCACTAAGACTGAGATCACTGGCACCATTTACACATGGTGTACAGTACTATGCAAAAGTCTTGGGTACATAAAGTAATGCTCGTAAAGCAGAAATGCCTTTAGACATGATGAAAGTTAATGTTTTCTGCATAAGAAAGAGCAGTAAACTGCACTAAACTAAAAAAAAGTCGCATGATTTTGCTTTTAAAAACGCATCAGTAGTCTCCAGTTCATGTTGTGCAGTTTCATGAGAATACTAGGTGGTAAGTTGGCGTCTTGGAAAAGCTGCCATAATTTTTTCTGCGTGTGACTTTAAATGTTTCACTGGCTTCTGTGCTGTTTTTTGTTTTCCTTTCAGGTATTAAAAAGCTCAAATTAATTAATTTGGCATTTAATGTAATTTCAGGTTTTAGAGGTGCTCCTCTGTGACGTTATTTCCATCCAGATCAGCCATGTCAATGTTTTTCTCAGGCCTCCTCTGAGAAAATTAGAGGCCAATTTACCTACTATTTTTCACCAAACTCAGCAGTCATCTGATAATTTTAGTCTCGTTCACATCTCCATGACTTTCTACGTAGATGTCACCTCACATTGGAAAAAAAAAAGATGTTTGGCTGCTGCTACTTGCCATATTCAGTCTCATAGTGGACGTATCAGTGACCCTCCCTCAGATATTAAACACAAGTCACTAAAACAAAAAAAAGGATGCTTCTCATATCCTTTGTGATTATTGTTTTATTGTATTTTCAAAAACTGTTGCTGGAATCAGTAACACTTTATTGCCTATGAGTTGTGCTCACAGTAATTGGTTTTGATTTGGTGCCAGTATGCATCAAATGTACAGTACATCAAACATACAGTGCAACAAACAAACAAGCAGACACAAGTGATTACACCGAGACAGCACATGATACAGGAGACATGAGACATGGTGTCAGTGTATGCAAACTGCAATGCACAAAAATATCAATTAATTACATTTTAAAAAGATTTTGAGGGGGTCTCAACTTTGGTTTAGATCGCCCCCAAACTGAAATAAGAGCCAGTGTCTCTTCTTTACTCCAGTGCCTCCTCGACGGCTTGGATGCCATGTTGTGAATGGAGTGTGATCATATGACCACGTCCAGGTTTGTACAAAAAATACAACTCAAAAAATAGAAACTCGCTCATCCTGTGGTCATTTTATCCTCCTGTCTGGATGCGAGATTTTTATCACTTAGCAGATGTTTAAAAATGTATTACCAACAATCCCCTGATAAGCTAATCCAATCCGAATAGGGCTTAAGACAAATTTTGTATTGTTGAAAAAATTTGATTGCCTAAAACATTTGCAAACTCCTGTGAATTCTTCTGATTCTGTCGTGATTGGATTGCATTTGACCACATTAACTACATGAACTTCAGGAAGGTTTGTTTTTCTTTAAGTTCAGTAGTGAAAACAGTGAAATAGTTTTCCAATCATATCAACGACCCAGAACACCCAGTCCACACCTGCTGACAGCGAGTGAAACCATTCACACATTGCACTTTGACACTGTAAACTAACCTAACCTAAATAGAGTTGGCAGCTCCAACAGTTTTGCAATTCCCTATTCTTTTTCAGATGTTTACCTGCCATTTTTTGAATCACTGATGTTACATAAGTGTCAATGAAAGTGATGATCTAATCTAATCTTATCTGCATAAGCCTGTATAGAGCAGAGACAGTAGCTTTCTAGTCAATACCTTTAGTCATCAATCATTGTGGCAACCAAACAATGGGAATAGAAGTTGTATTCTTTATGTATCATTTCAGTTTTTCATTATTGTCCTCTTTCAGACATAAGCAACAAAAAAAAAAGTCCAAACGATAAAATTAGTCTGACATCACACTATGGTGTTTGGATGTTGTAATGAGTGTAGCGCTAAGACATGATATAAACGAGAAAATCTAATTAGTGTCAGACTTCAGTTCACTGAAACATGTGTTGGGTTAGACAGACCCCGTCGCCACCCAGTGTTACTGTGTAAATGATGCTCTCACCAAGCTGAAACACCTAACAAGTAAGTGGAGGTAATATTTTTATACATAGCAGCGTGTCATACAGTGTCAGAAACCACATAAGTAGTGCTGTAGGTTCTGCTGAGATACTGAACAAATTGTTCAGCAGGTTGGGTGTCTGATGATTTAGACATGCAGCATAAATAATGGTAAACTCTTATCTACAACTGCAAGCTTCCTTTATTTGTTAGCTACATTAGCCTTGGTGCTCCAGTACAAAACTAAAGAAGCAAACTTTTGACATGATTTTGAAATATTTGGGAGAAAAGAGGAATCATTTGTGGGTTAAGTTGCATTGGAGATACTGCTGCTTTAAAAAAAAAAAGTAGAAGTCTGTATTTTATTCACTTTATTTTCAAGAGCTGTTATTATAGTGTAATAACAGTGTAATAACAGTGTAATAACAGTGTAATAACAGTGTAACTAAAAACGAGGTGCTATTTAAGCATTGTACATTCCTCAATTCCATAATTCTTTCAGTGTCTTTCAGAATTCCCAATTCTTTAGGAATTCACAGCTCACACATGATCCTTTTTTTTGCACTTTTGGTTATGTGAGTAATATGTGATCATATGGAGGGAAAAAAAACAATTTTCAACATGTTATGGCTAGCATATTCATGTAAAAACTAATGTGAATAATTCATAATAAGATGTAAAATGAAATACATGCCCTGTATCTGGTCAAAGTGTGAAACAAGCCAAAAAAAAAAACCAAATGTGTAAAATACATGCGTATTATACGTTTATTCACGTGACATTCGTGTGACTTTTCCAAAAAGAAAAAAAACTAAAATGAAATAATAACCATTCATGTTTGTGGCTTATCTGTGGTCGTATATTAAAGTTTAATGTAAATCTATATTTGTGTCTGCTATTGTCAGTGTGTGCTTAATCCTCATCACCTGTTCTATTACATGATATTCAACATACAAGTCTCAAGACTTTAAAAAACATCATCACTTCCTCCAGAATTGGCTCCAATTTGGTGTTTTGAAAAAAAAACAACCTGGCAAAGGAACATTCTACATTTAAATACAGCTGCATTTCTCCAGGATGCCTGAACACTAGACACAAAGTAATTTCATGCACAGCACTGTCTTCTCTTATCATTTCCCTCATCCACTTCCTGTTAACTGTTCACTGATCATGACAGTAAAAGGTGCTATTTGGATGAAATGATATACATTTTTGAGGCAGGAAAATCAGTCAGATCAACACTATTTGTTTTGCCTTGTAGATCTCTTTAGGTCTGCCAATCTAATAATCTATATACATATGTATAAACTCACAGTCCACTTTATTAGGAGCATTTGTTCACCTGCTCATTCATGCAATCATCCAATCAGCAACTAATGTGGCAGGGACACAGTGCATAAAGCCATGCAGATACAGGTTAAGAGCTTCAGGAAAAAAAAACCTCAGTGATCCCAGAGACTTTGACTATGGCATGCTTGTTGGTGCCAGACGGGCTGGTTTGAGTATTTGAGAAACTGCTGATCTCCTGGGATTTTCACACACAATAGTCTCTAGAGTTTATGCAGAATGGTGTGGAAAAACAAAAGCATCTAGTGAGCAGTAATTCTGACACTGGAACACCCTTCTGATGAGAGAGGGTCAGAGGAAAATCGCTAGACTAATTTGAGCTGACAGGAAGTCTATAGTAACTCAAATAACCACTCTTTACTAAACTGGTGAGCAGAAAAGCATCTCAGACAACACACAACATTTCAAACTTTGAGGTGAAATATCATATTGGGTTCTACATCTGTCAGTCCAGAACAGGAACTTGAGGCTACAGTGAGAATAGGCTGAAATCTGGACAGATTGGAAAATTGGACTAGGTGATGTTTTTCCAATCTTCAACTGTCCAGTTTCAGTGAACCTGTGTCCACTGTAATCTATTTCAGCACAAAGCAGCTGCTACAAGCATTTAATACATATAAAAGAAAAGAACAGCTTGGACTCCTCCACATCTTAAATCCAAAGTTGTTCCTTGCACAATTTGCAGCACAATGTACACAGACAAATATCACTGATATTTGTTTACCTTCATTTCCTGTTTCAGAAACATTTTACCTCAGCTCTTAACTAAATGACTGACCTAAAAAAGGATTAATGTTAATGGACATACATGGAGTTAATAATGATATAAATATTGCATGCTGAAGTACCAATGTGACCTTTTCTTTCCTCTCTCAGGTTAATAGAAAATGAGCTAAAACCTCAAAAGCCATTGCATCATGTTTGCTTGTGTTCTTGCTTTTGAATGTATAATGAAAAGCAGGAGTTTTGTCAGTCCCTGCAGTTTCCTCTTGTCCAGTCTCTTTTGCTTTTGATTATTGCCTGTGCTGTGATTTGAATTTGGATTATGGGTCTAGCTCTCCTGATCCTGACTCCCCTGGATTTGGATTATAGATTTACCTCTGCAAGACCTGACTTCCTGTGTTTTTTGTATTTCGATTATGGATTTACCTCTCCTGAGCCTGACTGCTCATATTTTGGCCATAGCTTTGGACTTGGGCCCAGATTTCTCAGATGTGCACAAATAAAGAGACCCTGCTCTTACATCTTGCCTGTTTTTTTTTTACTGTTACTTTTTTTCTATGGCTGCTTTTCTACTTTTGTGTAAAATTTATATAGCACAGCACACTCCATCCTAGCCTGCTCACCAAAATACATATTTTATTTTAAAAATTAAAACAGCCAAAATATTTTATTTTGGTTACTGAGGGTACAGTAAGGGTTAGGTTAAGTGTGAGGATAGTGTTTATTAGCTATAGTAATCATTATGTCAATGAATGCTCCTCATAACGATGCAATACAATAGTAGACGTTGGTAGTGAAGGAAAATTTAGACAGTGTGTGGGCATTTGGCCGGTCACCATGGAGAAAAATAATTGTTTTGTCTATAACCGTGGTTCTATAAAAAGGGGCCATCCAACAAAGTCAGAATGTGATGTATTTGCAGTAAATACAGCTATCATACTGCCATCTTTCCATTGATCCTTCTCTCTGAGTTCACCTTCTCAGTGAGAACAGTCACAGACTCTAAGGAGAATTCTGTTGGAGGACATTAGTCTCTGAGTTTTACGTTTTCAGCTCCTGAATCACTAATTTCAGCTGAGGAATTTGTTGTTTTCTGGGCATCTTGCTATGTAATCATTTAATGCTCAACATGAGCAGGTAACTCAGTGTCAGCATTGGCAGTGCCACACTGTTGGCATCTCAAACAGTAAACACTGCCTCTTTAAAATTGTCAATGCCAAAGCAGTGAGCAGATAGCTTGGGACCTGTCTTCAGCTTCCACACAATTCAGACACTGGCTTCATGAGCGTGAGCCTTGCAACATAGATTAGTAAACCACTCTGTGCTTTGTTAAAGAACAATGTGGAGGGAAAACCAATTCTAGTGCTAGAGCTAGGTGTTAGGAGAAATCCACCTAGGACTAAACTGAGAGCCTTGCATGATCTGTCGAGGGAGAACCATTTAACCTTACTTGTGGTACCATATGTAGCCACATGTTGGCTACCGGGTCAGATGACAGAGAATATAGTATACACCAAGTAGATAATGCTAAGGATTGCATCAAACAAAACCCAGCTCCAGCCCTAGTGTTGCATGTGAGTGGAATCCGAATAAAGCATCAGGCTCAGAAATGTGCAGTGCATGGTACAGCATGGGAAAACCATTCAATCACACTAGCAGATGGAGGGGAATGTGGAATACTCTAGGCAAATAATGCAGAGGGAAAACCTGACCCAACAGCAGGGATAATGAGGTTTGAATGGAGAGAAAACCAACTCCAGTCCTGGTTTTGTGAGCTAGCGTAATCCAGCAGGCTCTATTGTTATGACACATGGGATTGCAAGGGAAATCCATTCACCCAGGCCAGCAGCATGTATACTCACAGGCCCACTGTATGGCAGGATAAAAGAGAAGTGATTGCTGCTACAGAACAGCAACACTAACCAGTATAAATATACTAACTAGCAAACAATGTGGTGAGTGATAGCTAATAAGGCTAGTGATACTAACAAATTGAAGCTGGCAGGTAGCATAATTCTTTATTGTGTCTTCAGAAAAGCCATTCTTGCCTAAATGTGAAGAAGAAAGCACTCATTGTGGCAGAAGAAGTGAAATGAAACGATCACCAGGCAATCACCAGCTTTGGAAGAAGTATAACCTGTAGCTTTTCACAAATACAATTGAATTTTTTTTGCCTCTGAATACCATTTATTTACCAGAAGATTTTAAATGTACGTAAATATTATATAATAATTCTACTTTTCCTTTTCTGTTTTCATGATTCAGGAAATTGACAAAAAAAACAAGAAGGGAAAGAAACCTACGAATGAGCACTGAAACAACTTGCTCAACACACAACAGTCTCACACACATCCTGTCTTCACATACTGTCTCTTGTCTACTTTTTGTTACCTGCTCATGGAGCATAACTGGACAAGGTGCTATTTGTGTGTAATTATGTAAGTTCTGCTTCACAGGAAACCATTCATGTGGACGCTGTTTGTTTTGCCTTGTTACTGTGTCATGTCCTCTGAAGCATGAACACATTCTGATATGTTATCAACTTTAAGGTTTAATGCTTTAAATAAAAGCAAACATGGTCGAGTGAAACTCTAAATCGGCCCAGTCACACAATACAGACTGGGCTGAGTGAAAAACAAACTTAACACACAAACTCTCTGACAGTCACACACATACAGACACAGACGGTGGGGAACAAGCTCTTTGTGATAGCTTGGCAAGAGGCCACATCCTCATACCCATACCCATACACCACATGAAAGAAGAGGTGTGTGAGGAATAATATCAGATTTGATCAAAACCAACAAATGAGACACAACTTAAACCAAGTAGACACCTATATACACAAATACACATCCACTAAACATTGGCTGTACTGGTGTACTATGGCACGCACACACACACACACACACACACACACACACACACACACACACACACAAATTGGTATATATGACCACAAATTATAATCACACCCTTAGTCACCCTCCCACACACTGTCACACATATGTTTAAACTGTTCATGTAGTTATTTGGCCCTCATTCAGTAATCATCATCAGAGTCAATTGCCGGGGTTAAAACACAGCCTGTCTGAGTTACACATGGCTCATTCGTAATCATTAAAGTAAACAAGCATGGGTCAAACCCAGGATACACATAAACACAAGAGAAGCATACACTAGGCACTATAGGACTTAAATACCCAAATTAATCAAGGGGTAACAAGAAAAATGAGCACATAATATGGTACACAAACCAATGGCACAACAAGGGTGGAGACAGGACCAAAACAGAAAGCAAAAGTACACAAGCACATGGCAATTGTAGCCATGAAACTGTAAAACCAAGACAGTGTGTAAAACCTTACAGCAAATAGTGTCAAGTAGTATGAGGTTGTCTGAGAAAACCCAACATGGTGGCTGAATTCTGGAAAACAGCCAAAAATGATGTTTTTTTTCCAGTGATATAATTTGACATCCCTATTTTCAGAAAACAGAAATTTATGACATGGGAATGTTTTCATTTATGTTACTTTTGAACCTTGCCTGATCAGTTCAGCTTGTGATCTTGTTGCTAAACTTGATATTGTTGCTAAACATAGAAGGACTGCTGGCTGGGACATCTGAAAAGCATGTCAGTCTGTAAGCTATGGATAAAAGCTCATATAAAGATTGACATCTTAAATCAATACATTTGAGTTGCATTTTTATATAATCAGTATGTTGATGTCTTTCACTGAGGAAGGAATTATTGTGTTTAAATGCAGTTGTAGCAGGTAAGGCGTGGTCAAGCGCTGGCTGTGAAGAAGAGAGGGAGTTACGGAGAATGAGCAGGTAGCAAGTGATTGTCAGCACTTGGCACCATATTTAGCTTTTTTTCCTTCTTCAGTAGGCTGTTAGATGCCAGGAACTGACCGTATCTGCCCTATAATTGATTATATTTAATTTGGTTTTGTGTGTGTGTGTGTGTGTGTGTGTGTGTGTGTGTGTACTTACATAGTACTGCAAAGCACTCATTAATCAACAGAGGTAGAGCAGTTCCTCTCACTCCATCCCTTGCCTCCTGTGTGCTCATTTCCCACCCCATCAACCAGGGTTGTCACTGCGATATTCTCCTTGTACATTTTTTGGGGGTAATATGATTTTAAATTGCTATATCTTTGCTTGTGTTTGACAAACATGCAAAAGAAGAACTCATTTCTATTCAGGAAAAATTAGCTCATCATGTGAAGGGTTTTGGATTTCCCTGTCTGCCACACATACAATATATAAACATTTACATTTACATTTATGGCATTTGGCCGTTATCCAGATTGACTTACAGAAGTGCTTTGAAGCCACTATTAATAAATACATCCTGGTTCCCTAGGTCACTGACTAAGAATACTATCAGTCTAAAAACTCTGTTGGGGGGGTAATATAGTAAGAAAAGCACACAAACAACACATTCTTTTAAACTAAATTGTTAATTTAAGTACTTCAGGAAGAGGTAGGTGTTTAGACATTGTTTGAAGACTGCCAGTGACTCAGCTGTTCAGACATCTAGGGGAAGTTCATTCCACCACCTGGGTGCCAGAACAGAAGAGAGACTTGATGTATGCCTTCCTTGTACCCTGAGAGAAGATGGGACTAGTCGAGCAGTGCTAGAAGATTGGAGGGAGCATGGTGCAGTGCGGGGTGTGATAAGTGCTTTAAGGTAGGAGGCTGCTGGTCTGTTTTTGGCTTTGTAGGCAAGCATCAGTGTTTTAAATCCGATGCTATATGAAGCTACAGGAAGCCAGTGGAGGGAGTGTAACAATGGGGTGGTGTGGGAGAACTTAAGAAGGTTGAAAAAAAAGTCATGCAGCTGCATTCTGGATCAGTTGCAGGGGTCAAATTATTTTTCGTTTGTTTGTCTGTTTGTCTGTTTGTTTGTTAAAGAATACATTGGCAACATATTAAGATATCCCATTGCCATATGGATATGAAAGATACCCAGACACATAGACAGATACGTAGACCTTCCCACACACACACTCACAAGACTGAGTGATTAAATGCATTTGGCACAAGTGACATTAATGAGCTGCATGTGTTTGTTCTTGAGCAGAAGGGCAGACAGATGACAAGAAAGGCAGCAGAGCATGAATAATGACTTTGCTGAACAAAATCATTATATCATTACTGATTTTACTGCTGTGTGTGTGTGTGTGTGTGTGTGTGTGTGTGTGTGTGTGTGTGTGTGTGTGTGTGTGTGTGTGTGTGTGT
>CM074963.1:11686247-11699880 GCA_037577455.1 Pangasius macronema
AGCAGCAGGAGGTTTTTTAGCGATTGGTAGACTGTCCATCACACAGTAACAGGGAAGTAAACAGGAAGTAATGAAGCACATATTTTGTTGTTGTCTGTTCAAAATGTGACAGACGTCACAGACGTGTTCATCTTGGCACAACAGCAGAACTAATGCTTCCTCAGAACCTGAGTTGCTGTCTGTGTGAGAGGAAGAGAGTACCTTTGTGTCTGTAACTGTTTCTTTCACAGCTTTTAATAATCCACGTTCTGTTTTAAAAATGGAGAGACAAATGTAGGGATTGAATATGAGTGTCATTTACGTGTTAGAAAGATAGAAAAGCTAAAGAAATCTCTCAGAATACAATCAGCACAAAAACACGCAGTCTTACTAAACCTGGTAAAAATCCATATACACACTTACAACACTAGACACCAGTGTTGGGCCAGCTATTATTTTCATTATTATTATTATTTATTTATATCACAGCACTGTTGATTCTCCAACATGTTGGTCAGAATGTGTTGATTAATTGTCTGGAACAGCAGCTCTGACAATAGTACTGGCTTTAATTCTTGAGTGTCCAAATATAATTACGTGAGTACGATTATGCAATCGCAAAGACATCATTGTTGGATGTGTCTCTGAACATCGGTGGATTAATAAAATCATTTAATTTACAATACATGTCACTATAAATAGATATATAAGTACAATATGCCATTCTGCAATTAATATGCAATTAATAGATATTAAGAAAATTTAGCAAATTGCTGTAATATAAAAGAAATAAAAGATGTATGGACGTACTGTTATAGGAACATTCAATTTTGGGATGCTAACAATAGCATCATAGCGTGCTGTCTTCAGTTATTTTCTTATAACATCATACCAAGTCAAGCTTTATTCATTATTTGGGTTAGTTAAGGTACATACAATAATACAGTATGTACGTTTAGGCTCATGCGCCAGTGTTATAAATAATATGGTAGGTTTTTCAGCCAGAATGCAGCTTAGTAGTACGTCTGGCCCATAATGAAGTGCTATTTAACAGCAATGATTCTGTTCACAGAATCTAGGAAAAAAAAAATACCATCCACGAGTCAGTCCAGGTATTCTGGGGTTTTCTTTTTTTCTCAGTAAGCAGAAAATTGTGTACATTTAGCCAAACCATTCCTTTAAAGTTGGCCTTGAAATAGTCCCAATTTCCCAGGGCTTCGAGAATGCTACATACAAAAAACTTAATTATTAATAAAAATAATCCAAAATTATTTAAAAGAATACAATTACACATGATGATTCACTCTTTCCACTAAACATTGTGAAAAATGACTTACCTTTCCTCTAATCAAATGATTCCAAATGAAATCCTTTTTTTTTTAAAATAATATTATATTCTCCAAACAAAAAATAATGTGGCAAAACTTTTTGATGCATCTAAAGAATATTGGAAATTGTCATATTTGAAAAAAAAAAAACACATATGCAGTGGGGTCCATATACTGTATCTGAGATCAGTAGTGAAAATGCATCTGTTTTGCATCTTTTCGAATATAATATTAAATTATATCCTTATTTGTAATGTAATTTATTGTAAATATGCCACTTATGCACTTCTGGTTAGATGCTAACAGCATTTCATTGGCTTAGTACATGTACNAGAATTTCTTAGTATTTGGTTCATCTCTCTTTGGCTATAATGACAGCGTGTACTTGAGCAGTCATGGACTTCACATATGACACATGCTTCAGTACATGCTTCAATGGAAGGGATAAGACTGAAGGAAAATCTGACCTTTCATACATCAGTATTACCCATTTGCCTAAATTTAATAGTGACAAGAATTAGTGCAGAATTTGACAATTTTCAAAATTCTATTTCCAGGTTTAAATGAAAAAAAAAAACAAAAACAAAAAAAATCCAGTTTTTCAGTGTGTAGTTTTAAACTGTCCTTGGTGAACAGGAACAGGGTGCCAGTACATCTGAAGTTGATTTACAAGGCAGCAGCACTCCTATTTTGTTGCATGAAAATGCAGTTTAGCTATTAGCTTCACTGATTGCCGTGAGATACCTTGCTTAATGCCCATACAAAGCAATCTTGCTGTAGGCGTATGCCTAGCCATGAATTATGAATTATTCAGTATGAAAACCAGATGATAATTAAAAACCACTTGACCACAAAGGCAAGGTAAGCGTTAATTTAGTGGAAATACAAGTGTGTGTGTGTGTGTGTGTGTGTGTGTGTGTGTGTGTGTGTGTGTGTGTGTGTGGTTTATGGAGTATTGTTGCTCTATTTACAACTTCAGTTAAGTGGCTGCTTGGAAACTCCCTTCATCTTCCACCCTCCACTTGCTTTAAGACTCTCTGACACTCCTCAGAGGCACCTCATTATTTGTGCGTGTGTGTGTGTGTGTGTGTGTGTGTGTGTGTATACAACTGTGGTAGTTTTACTCTCCCGACCCCCTTATTAGGGTAGAAAAGATTATGATTGAATTTGTGGCAACCAATTAAACAGAGATAAGGTTGGATCTGGGATGCCCTGATTGTTTGTTTGTTTGTTGTTTAAATTAAGCCATAGTGTGAAAGCTAGCCACATTGTTGGATATAATAGTTCTCAATATTCTACATGAGCCACTTTTTGTACATTTCCTTAATAAAATAACATATAACAGATGCAGGATGTATATAACAGATTCAGGATGTATATTCAAATGTAACATAGGCAGCTAAAAGCATACCCAGCTAGTTGGTATAGAATTCCACTTGCTAGCTACTTAACATTATTTAACACACCACAAGACACAGGTCTTTGTTATCCGATTATTTTTCAAATAGCAGCATGCCACAAAGTGATTTATTCCTCTAACACCACAGGATTTGCCAGTGAAAGTATATAAAGAATGATTTTTTATTTTTCATAGTTACCTGTGATGTTGTGGAACATCCTTTATTTCCTGTTATCATTTACATTATAGCAGCTGTAAGCAGTCACGTCTTCACCAGCCTCTCTCTCTTTTTTCTACCTCTTTCTTAAAGTTCATAAGATGAAAGAAATGCAGCTTGCTGTGTTACTGAAAAGGCTTTCCCATGCAACATGGAACATTACAGCGTTAGCTCTGACTGCGCTGAAACACTGGAGACTTCCATAAATATTAAATAAACATCTCCCTAACCATATTAATGATTACAGGCGGTCTTAATCNGGTAATAAATGAGGAGATGAAGCTAGTGGGTGCAAGTGTTGAGGATGTAGAAGATAGGGATAGGTGGAGAGTGAAGAAGAAGAAGAAGAAGGCGGTCTTAATCAGTTTATGTGGCGTGTCTGTCATACAAGTCCCTGTATAAGTTATTACTATAGAAATGATCATGTATTAGAATGAGGGAATTGATATTAACCTGTGATTTGCCTTGTAGCTGGAGCTACAGTCAGAGCTGCTTTTATCTGTAAGCAGTCAACACCGTCTGTCCAATCAGATTCGAGAATTCAAAAACGCTGTGGTATAAGAAAACATATAAATGCTTAACATCAGTGTTTAAATAACTGTTATATCTTGCAATGAGGCTAGTGTTCGAACTCTAGAGTTATTACAAAATAAAGACCACTGTCTCATTTTCATTTCAGTGGGTTGAAAGGGTTGTAGTTTCTATGAGCCCAGATAGCTGCGACACAGATATTAAGATATTTGCATCATTAGATATTTAAGGAACTGGCAATGGTACAACTAGTCATTATTTATAGAAAATGAAAGTCGATGCTATTGTGCTTATGTGAATATAAAGTAACACCTGTAGCTGCCATTATAATGGCTCCTTTAATCAGCCTGCAGGATCTCACTTTCCTTAATGATTTTATTAAAATGATTTTCATATTTTATTTTCTTCCTCCTCCTGAAAACGCTTTCCCAGGTAGCGTGTGTAGTCGGGGTTTTACCACTCAGAACAAATATATGCTTGAGTGCCTCTTCTAAAGCATCCCTTTTTTTCATTTCGTAAATCAGGAAATGTTTCATATGGGGAGGGTGACAGATATGTGCGGCAAGTAGCAACAGTCAAACATCAAACACCAGACGACATCCTCGTAGAAACTAAGTTTGGTGAAAAACAGTAGGTAATTCAGCTTATAATTTTCTTAGAGGAGGACGGAAATAAAATTACAGTGTAGCACCTGTAAAATAGGAAATTACCCCAGGATCCCATGTGAATTTATCCCAGCCGGATAGGGTTATAATCCTTTTTGTCCTGGAACAACTCCAACAAGCATTACCATACCATAATCATGGAGATAAAAGGCATCATGGGGAGAAAAACGCTATATAGGGAAATGCATTAAGATGTATAGTGGAGGCTATAATTAGTGGACCCATTTAGCTTTGGCCCATGAAGAATGAATCTTAAATACAGTAAATTACTCTGTCCAATTTCCCCTTATAAGTACATTTACTATATGAAATATCATTTGAATAGTGAAGTAAGCTGTTCCGAAATGTTCAGTCATGATTATGAGTGATTTATGAAGTCCTGACGAAGACTGGCTTAAATAAGCATTACCGCTCAAATCATTTAAACTTGAAAAGCATTCCCGTGCTTATGAAAAAATTTGGTACATGTTCAGTATGTGTGTGAGTGTATGGGGAGCCACTGATGGGCGGTGATGCAAGATAAACGGAGTGTGTAGATGAAGTGTTCTGTAAAACATCAGTAGAATTCTTTAAGAAGCAGTTCGAAGCAAATCAGGGGCTCTTTGTTGTTTGCGATAGTTGTGTGTGTTGTTTGCATTAGTTTACAGACAGACCCTAAATTCTTGAAAAAGCAAGTCTGGCCAAATAACTTGGCCTTTTCACAGGCATTTGACCAAATAAAAGCAACTCTTTCTGCATTTTGTGTAGAGGCTCGATAAAATGGTATTGAGGCATGAATCCTCATTCTCTGTTAAGACCAAAAAAAATTCTTTCCTTTATCGGTCCTTCAAACACTCACATTCTTACGAATCAAAGTGATGAAAGAACATGTCAACTGTCAACGTTTATCAGTGACCTTGGATTGACGTATTGGCATTAGCCTTGACAGTGACGGAGACTTTGACAGCTTGTTTTGTGTGCCACTGGCGTAGAAGTGTGAACGGAAATGAACAGGCTAATTCATGACTGACGCTTTTGGTAATTATCAAAAACAAAAGCAGCACGGTGGCGTAGGCGGCTGGCGAAGCAAAGAATCACTGAAAGCATCATTCAGACTGAGACGGCACTAAACTCAGCTGCTGTTTATGCCACACACACATTGACTGTTCTCTATGTGATTTAAGACCCTTGTGCTATATTTGTGTCTGTGTGTATAAGGGTCCTTGAAATGTAACGTGAAGGTTACAGGTTCGGGAACACTTCAGACATTTTATATTTCAGTAAGAAGATTTGTGTGCGTTTCTCAAATTCAATGTGGTTTTTAGGAGAATAGAATAATGGTGTGTGTGTGTGTGTGTGTGTGTTTGGGGAGGTGTTTAGTGCCTGTACATACCAGTTTTACAGTATCCAGCTGCCAGACGACAAAAAATCATCTGTTTTAGTTAAGATGTAGACACTAGAAAAGTTTACAGCACAGGTTTACTTTATTTTGTCCCATTCTAGGAAAAAGTTATATACAGAAATTAATAATAAGTTGTTGTTGTTGTTTTTTCTTTCAGCCAAATCATTTTGGGACAAATATTTAAGTGGCTTATCTAATGCATACTTAACTATATACTTATCTAAAATTAGCGGTCATACATATTTTAATTTACATGAATAACCTCAAAACATTCTCCATTTACCTTGACAGAAAGCGAGACTGCATCCTACAAGCGATTTCTCCAAAATCAAGAGAAAAGATTACTAATGTGAGATGGATGAAAGGGGCGGGGCTTCCAGTGGTATCAGTTAATATCAGAGAGTCCAAAACTCCAACACTCAAATGTCAATTTACTGGAGGAAAAAAAGAAGATCCTTTTGCATATTTCTGAATGATGACTCCAATCCTTGATTAAAATATATTCTGTACCAGCACCATCAGTGACGGCTGGTCACAATAATGACTGGCCGAGTTAAAAATTTATACTAACTATAAGTATTGTAACTCACTGTTAATATTACGAATCCATTAAGGTTGAGCCTTTTAGCACAGGGTCTCATGATGGGCTTAAAATATTTATGCATACAAATAGGAACGCACTCATTCATGACTATTGCTATTTTGTTTGCTATTTTTTCCATTGGCATGCCATATCTCTTCCAAATAGCAAGAATGATAAACAGAAAAGCTGTCAGGTCTTTCGTTCAAACCACACAAAAGTTTGTGTAATTTGCAATTTGTAGACTAAGCAAAGATTGTCCAATCAAAATACAAATTACACAATCTTTTCCCAAAGGCATTTTGAAAAATCAAAGTAATCCACCTCGTTCATGTTTATTCCACCTGCTACTGGAGTTCACAGACAGGTATTTTCTTATGTTGTGGGTGTGCCAGCGAAAAACGTTTTATTAAATCAGCCGCAATTGATATAAAATCTCAGGGCTTTTCACCACGATGCAACAGAACCAGAATACAAACAGCCTAAAGAGCATGGCATTTTGTTGCATTATTCTTACTGGCTGTGTAACAGCGAACCTCGAGCAGCTCACAATCACCCATGCATTTATCTCCAGTAGCTGCTGCGCGTGCCTAATTTCAGTGGCATTTTTCTTTCTCGCCTCATCCAAAAACATTTGCTTGCACACAGCACCTCAGGGAACGCTACAACAGAATACGTTATGACTTTCATATATTGAATATTTGAAGTTTGATAATATTTTAATATTACTTATTTATTAGAAAAGGTGGCAGGCCGGCAGGCAATTTGAAACTTTTGGAGCTCTATACTCACCTACGTCACCACCAACATCCCCTATATCCTCTCATATTTCGCTTTCATTCAAGCTAGCAGTTGGTGCTAAGGTTAACTTGTGAAACAGTAAGATTTCCAACATCTTATGGTGAATATTCTTGTCTGTGCTTCCTGTAACGGTGTAGCTATAAGTGACCTTAAATAGTTTATAAGAACTGGTAGCTAAACAGTTTAGATCAGCTAGCTAGCATGGCTGTTTTAGCATGGCTGGTTAGATCAGTTATCTCGCTATTAGCTAAATTCCTCCTGGTTTGTGATTCATAAGAGTAGGGAAACAATAAGGTTTCACCTTTAAGGCCACATAATGGAGTAGTGAGTGAGAAAAGTAGAATTGCTAGAATAAATCAGCATTTAATGGAGAGTTGATTTATTCTAGCAATTCTACTTTTCTCAGTCATTGGCAAATTGAACTTTATTACTCCTTTTATTACTCCAAACAGAAGTAAATCATTATATGAATAATTGACAACACTTTGCTGTAAGGTCCACACTATGCACTAAATTAACACATAGCTAATGGTTATATAGGTGAATTAATACTCATTCATCTCAACACTCAATACATAATTAGCACTCATTCTGTTAATTTATACTTCATTAATTTAATACATTTAATTAAGATCATTGATATTGGGGTTTTTTTGGATACAGTGTAAGTTAATCAAAACGTAGGGCAATGTGCAATTCACAGTGCAAAGCCAACACATGCTTATTATGTGATATTAAAATAAGCAGTTTTCAAATAATTTTGAGGTCCATGGCTTCATTTGTTTTCATTTGCTAGCACTCATTTAATCAAGTCTATTCAACATGTTCTTATTAGTTATAAGATACATTTTTTTGTGAAAATATTTGATCTAAATACAAAATCTTTTCACATTTTGCGTTAAGACATTATGCCACAGATCTCCTCATAATGATACACAGGTTGTGTATTTATTGTGTCCCAGATATTTGCTGAATTGCTTCACACCATCACATATTTTGTAGTCTTGTAGTCCATCCTATTGTGTTGCAATGTGCTGTGTTGTGTTATGTTGTATCATGTATCACGGTTTTGAAGGAACTATATTTTCTTCCAGTGTGTATATGGATGGGATGAAAAGAAAAATCCACTTGACCAGACAGACTGTTGATACAGACTGTAGACTCTCAATGCTGTAGGGCTTTGATTTGTGTCAGTAAAATAATGAAAAAGAAAGAAAAGAAACTGGCTTATTTTGCCTTCTTTTTTGCATTAGAAATGTTGAGTATTCAGCCCAGTATCAGTGGCCTTAAGCTGGCTGTGGCACGTAGCACGGCTGATGCGGAGGCGTGAGTTTCACATCCATCACACTGTGTCCTCATTTTGTCAGTGCCTTGAATTAATACACGTTTTTTGTGTAACCCTCGTCACTCAACTGATACTCTTCACTCTAAAACTTCTTGAAAACATTATTAGGGGATTTTTATAGCACTGCTATAATGGAATATTCAAGCATCATTAAATAATTTGTTGGGAAAAGTCCTGAGTCAGTAAAAGTCGAATTTCAGTCTTCACATACATACATGCTTGTTGGCTTCATAATAAAGAAACAAGTGATCCATGTGACAGATATCAGTTACCCATTGCTCATTGAGCCATGTGTGTGTGTGTGTGTGTGTGTGTGTGTGTGTGTGTGTGTGTGTTATCCTGGCACACCTTTTAGTGTCGGCTCTGTCTCATTATCGACTCTTGCAGGTATCATCTTCAGGGAGTAAAGGAGCTCTAAAGTTACTTGGAGACACGGCACATTTTGTCCCCACTTCCATTTCCTGCAATGAGAAATGTATTAATATGACCTTTCATCTGGAGATGAAAGTGCCATATTCGCATTAGTCACATTCACCTTGGTTCAGGAAGGTATGTGCATTAAAGTACATTTTTTTCTGGATGTTACTAATTCTGTAGCTTGTGCTATTTCTAAAGGCTATATCTGAAAAAAAAAATCCGTATGCATCATATCGTGTCATATATGACTCATCTTAATAGGTGAAGTTTTTTTAGATCTAATCCATAACTAACACATTTAATCCGTCATGAGTGTTAGAAAGAAACACTATTTTAGAAATCTTGCACACGGTCATAAGGGAACACAAGTAGGTTACACTATTATACTATGTAGTAATTTAGTCACATATAAAAATTAGGTAAATAAAATGGCAAGGCTATTGGCACTAATTCACTTTAATGAGCACTTTATATCGGGTAATTTGGCTGGCTAGTTATATTAGCTATTTATGTTAATATTAGCTAGGTGGCTATAGCTATATATGCCTAGCTTGTAGGTGACAGATTTGTAGTGATTTTATGTTTAATATTATTGTTTGTTGCTTAACCAGTGGGTTTTCTGAATAATAATAAAGATATTCTTCTACATATCTGGCCATATCTACATATCTACCAAGGCTACACAGATCACTGGGTAGTTTAAGCAAGTTCACAAGTAACATCACCACAAACTTTTGTTTCTATTTATAAAGCTGGATAAAATCATACCTTCTATCAGAGATGACAAAGTTTTTTTTTATCCTTCAAGTGCCACAGCTTCGTTTCTCCAACCCATCCACTGACAAAGTACTGATAGGCTTCTTTACTCTTTAAAGGCTTCTGTAATCTTCAGACTCTCTCCGGCGTGCAGAGATGGATATCTGTGAATGTTAGATTAAGCAATGCCTGTGCTGAAGTAAGATCTATATATATTTTTTCTTCTTGGTGCAGATCAGAATCAGTGATCAGCATTTGTGTAGGTATCGCTTCTCTGATGTTTTTTTTTTATTTTCTACCGTTACTTTCCTGCCTATGGTCATAAATTATGGTCACACAACACAGATAGATAGACAGCTAGCTAGATAGATGAGCTAAGAGGCCTAAACCTGTATGACAGTGCCCCTGTGCACAAATAGGGTCCATGACGACATGGTTTGTCTAGGCTGAGGTGGAAGAACTCGAGTGGTCTGCACAGAGCCCTAACCTCAACACTACTGAATATCTTTGGGATGAACTGGAACACTGACTGCACCCCAGTCCTCCTCACCCAACAGCAGTGTCTGACCTCACTAATGCTCGTGTGGCTGAATGAACACAAATCCCCACAGCCACACTCCAAAATCTAGTGGAAGAGTGGAGGTTATTACAATGTCAAATCTGGAATGAGATGTTCATAAAGCACATGTGGGTGTGATGGTGAGGTGTCCACATCCTTTTGGCCATATAGAGTAGGTAGGTAAGTAGGTAGGTAGGTAGATAGATAGATAGAATGCTCTAGAGATTACTCTAATTGGTTGAGAAGGGAAGTGCATCCAGTAGCACTGGGGTTGGGACCTTTTTTCTACCCACTCAGTTGGCCAAATTCCAACAAAAATATACACAATACATAATTTAAACTCTAAACTAAAGAGCAAATTCAGTGGCCATTTCCTGTTGTTGCAGCCCTGTGTTAAAACACCATCTGTGCTGCTGAACACCGTGACATAATCTCTGGGTTTTTGGGGAATAAGCCACATTTTTTTAAGCTATATTTTATATTATTTATTTGCCGGTAGGACATAGAAATGTTGGTAATTTTCATAGGTCAAATACTTGACAGATGACATAAATAGGTGTGTTAATAGATAAAGCAGGTTGTGTTTGCATCCTCAACAAAACGTATTGGCAGAAAGTGTTTGTCTGTCCTGCATAATACAGCCTTTGTTGTCTCTCTCTTGCTTTTTTTTAGCTGTATTTGAGCTCATTTTTGCACTGTATGCATTTAGATGTGAGGCGACTGTGCACTGTACTAGTGACATTAAAAGCTCATCGAAGAGTTATAACAAGCAACACACATCCTTTAAACTTGACGCACAAAAAGCAGTGATTAGTTTGAGCTAATAGACTTTATTTGATCATATACAATGGCAGGGCATATTTTAAATAATCTGATGGATTAATACAGACAATGTGCAGTACAATTGACTATATTTACTTATTTTTATTAAGAAAGCACCAAAATGAAGCTCTATACTCCACAAAATGAATGGCAGTGTGCAGCCAGTGTGACCTGAAAAGCGTATATACATATAAATAAAGATTGTGGCTCCATTTCTGGAACGATGTGAGTTTGTTGTTTGGTGCTGGATCTGCGTTGTGTATGAAGGAGTTTTATTCGAAGCTCAGTGCTGATGTAGACTCGTTCTGTGTTCTGCCAAGTGCATTCAGCAAATCAGAATAAACATGTAAAGAGTTCAGAACGCAGGCAACAAGTTATGCATAAAGACAAATAAATCAATTTCATTTGTAGGATTTCACTGCCCACAGTAAAATAAGATTTATAGACATTACACTCGTTTCTCATTCATGACCTATAACTTTTTATAACATTCATAACTACCTATCCTCTAAAACTATACATTTATAAGGCCTGTTTTTTGATGATCTCTCACAAGATCAGCTTGACAATTAACAATGCTGTTGTCATAAACACCAGCGAAAAGATGTGCTTCGACATGATGGTAATAGAATAAGCCCCGCCCACAAAACAAGTAAATGTCACAGTGCCAACCAGTAACTTTTTTGTAAAATACACTAGTAATGGAACATAAAGTCTGAAATGCTCTTTTTCTTTCCTCGTACTGAATACAAAAATATGCCAATTGATTTCTCTTTCAAAATGCTACTCATGTAGGAGGAAAGTGCAGGCAGAATGTGAATGATTTGCCTGGTGAAAAAAAAGTGCAGTGAAATTGCACAAAGAATTACTACAGCTGAAAAGAAGCATCGGAATTGTGAGATGGTAGAAAACAATAAGGTCACCATGTTCTCTAAGATAGATCCTAACTATAGAGTAGCAATCATGCTGTCTTGTTATGTCGTCTATTTCGGACCACGCTGCAAGTTCTGTGCGTTCAACGTCTCTGAAATAAGGTAAAGCCAGACATATTTCAGGGTAATTTTTCCACAGAATGATCCAGAAGTGCATGGTGAACAACTCTTTGATCACATTATCCCTACTACAATAACCTTTCTTTTACATGCTGAACCCTAGTGCACATGTTCATGTTATGTGCAAGTATGTGAGCAGCCTATGTGATGCTCACACATGCTTGCAGATACAAATACGTTTTTTTCCCCATTTTCTCCCCAGTTTGGTCACCTGCCCACCCAAGAGCCAGCTATCTCGTATCATACAGCAGCTACCAACCAATGGAGGATGAAGGCTAACCTCGTTTTTTCATGCTGCATCACACACTCAGAGGAAAGCGCTATCTACCCTATTCTGCACACCTGAGCTCACAGACGCCCGCGATTGGCTAGTGTCACTGTGACTGACCCAGAGTGCAGGGTCAATTTTGCTTTCCTGGCTCCCGACCACAGATGGCTGTGTCATCATTGCGATTCAAACTTGCGATTTCCAGATGATAGTGCGACCGCTGTTCTGTCGCGTCACTCGGGAGCCAGAACAGACATCTGTTAAACGCACTGGTTTCAGTAGCGATCAGTACTCAGCGCTACACACACTCATCATAAAGCAGCTGGCTTTTTCCAATTAGTTCATTTTTGGCTTGGTTTAATTGTTTTCACTGCTTTTGAATTTATTTGCTTCAGCATGGCATGTTAAGAGTTGCTTCAGATAATATAAAATGAAGGGTTTTACTGTGAACTAGTGGCATAGTGTAGAGTAAAGAAGACCCCCAGGAAGAGGAAAGAAAACGACAGTTCAATCGATTCAAGTGATACAATCTGGCAAGCTGAACAGCCCTCACCTGCATGCCAGAATAGCGCACGCAGAGATGGAGAGGGCTGAGGGTGTTTCTGTGTTGTTGTTCAGGTACTCTCAGAAGAGACGAGTCTTCAGGCGTTTCTTTAAAGCAGTAAATGTGCAGAGTAAACGAAGCTGGGAGATTCAGTATATATTTACTGAACCACAAGAGAAAAATGTCAGGTTATAAATGGAGGTGGTATTACATTTATGATACAATGTCTGACACATACGCCTACATTACGTTGACATTTTAATTTCAGCCCAAGTTTTCTCAGGTCTGGATTCTGTTACATTATTTTGTGCAATGCTGTTCTCTCTCTCTCTCTTTTTTTTTCAGCTGACATCTACAAATAACACCACTCATAAAAGTACCAAACCACTCCTAAAAGCACCAAGCAGTCCACTTGATTGTGCTCCATTTTGTTTAATATGATCTCTACCCTTCATATCTTAATACTCACGTGATCTGCGTGTGAAATTTAGACATGCAGTTTTATGTGTGCAGTTCAAATGTTATGTTTCACACCATCAGGAAACAGATGAGGACACAAGTGCAGGTACTCAATGGTTTTATTAACCGTAGTAAACAAGACAGAGACGTAATCCAAAAATATAGTCACAAAACAGGGTCAGGCGATGAGCAAACAACATACATCAGGGCAGGCAAGAGCAAAGACATGAGGAACAGAACTAGATCAGACCAGGAAAGCAAACAGTATTTGAAAGACTTGGTAACGACTGGCACACTGACACAGAGCATAGACTTCGTAACGAATGTGAGCACTGAGAATCCTTTAAACTGTGAGTGTGGCAGTGAAGGCGATTGAATCCAGGTGTGTGTAACCAGTAATCGGATGAGTGTGAACATGAGCAGGTCTGGGTATTTTAGTCCTCAGCGGCCATGTTAGAAGTGAAGTGAAGTGAAGTGAAGTGACTTTGTGGCCAAGTGTGGTGACCCATACTCAGAATTTGTGCTCTGCA
>CM074963.1:11718414-11732998 GCA_037577455.1 Pangasius macronema
TCTCACCGGATGGGGAGTGGTCATGAGTGGCCGCTCTGCCAGTGGTCTGTGGAGCGGCCGCCATTTCACTTGGCACATCAACTGCCTGGAGATGCTGGCCGTGTTTCTGGCACTGAAACACTTTCTCCCGGACCTAAGAGGTCGCCAAGTGTTGGTGTGTACCGACAACATGGGAGTGGTCTCTTATATAAACCACCAGGGAGGTCTGCGCTCGTGCCCCCTTTGCAGGCTTATTTCTTTATAATTATAGTGTCATTCTTTTAGGCAAATTGCTGTAGTACAAGAGGATTAAAGCAAAAATAATAATCAGCTTCACGGCAATGGCAACACATCACACAACCCTGTCATTGATTATTTTCCTAAACGAGCCCACCTTGTCATGTTTTATTCCTTATTAATACCCCATTTACTTTATAAATAGTGATCTGTCTGGCAAAAGAGGTCTGTTGTAAAATAAATGAGAGACCTTAGTGACCTGTCCTTGTGTTTTATTCTTCTTAACACACACACTGCCTTTACATACATACACCCTTTAAAAAGAAAAAAAAAGACCCTCAAGGGTTCCTCAGGGGTTCTTTGCATTTTAAAGGCTTTTTATTCTTTGGACTTTGAAAGCTTCCATATACTGTGTGTGTGTGTGTGTGTGTGTGTGTGTGTGTGTGTGTGTGTGTGTGTGTGTTTATATACTTTATACCTGCATTTTTTTGTTTGCTTGTTTGTGAAAACTGAAGCTGAAAGACAGATGGCGAGAAGGAGAAATTGAGGGAAAGACAGAATGCAACAGAGATAAAGAGTGAAAAGGTGAGGAGAGAGATGGATAAGGAGAGGAGGAAGAAGAGAAACAGGGAATGAGGACTGAGAGAGGGAGCGAGAAAGGAGAGAAAGGGGGAGGGACACGGACGCACACGCACGCACGCGCGCGCGCTCTCACACAGAGAGAGAGAGAGAGAGAGAGAGAGAGAGAGAGAGAGAGAGAGAGTCGCGCGCGCACAACTAAGCAGAACGCACCGGCTCCCGACGGCGTTTTGGTTTCCGCCTCCGGTACAAAAATCGGATCTTTTTTAAACTCCGTTTTTACGATTCGAATGTCTTGTTTTCAGATTTAAGACGTCACGACACTGGACGGATTTTAAGCGCGGTGACGCTCGCGGACTGAAACATCATCATCATCAGCTTCATCATCAGCAGCAGCGTCTCTTCTGCGCGTGTGGATTAAAGCAGCGGCTTCCTCCCGGTGAGCGCGTGCCACTTTTTTCTACCGTCTCGCATGCTGATAATTTGTTGCTGTCTAAAGAGTAGTACAGCCAAAAAAATTAATAATAAGAAGAAGAAAAAGAAGAAGAAGAAGAGATTAATGAAACACGTGGATTGGTCTATTGGTGGTCTGTTGGGTTTACTGTATGTTTATAAATTCCCTGTATTGCAAAGTAGTTTATATATTTTTTTATTCTTTTTTATTTATTGCTGTTCAGAGAGTACAAGTTGCCCTGTATTGCATTTCTACAGCAGCACTTTAAAGATGCGGTATGTCTCAAGATATCCCTACTCCCAATTATATTAGGAAATGATGATGCAGATTATTGGATTTATAACAGTGCATTTCTGGAGCCATTCATTATTATTATGTGTTAGCAGAAGCAGGGTGGCAGTGGGTGTGATGGGAGCGTGTGGGATGGATGAGATGGGATGGGATGGGATGAGGTGCCTTATGCACGTTACCTTATTCTTCAAATGCATAAGAGGAGCAGAGACAATATATGTTCCGTTAATAAATATAAGGAGCAGTAGCACAGTTTTGGTGACTCCGCTGCCCTAACATACCTGATTCAGGTGACCGGCGTCATGGAGTGATCGGATGAATCAGGTGTGTTAGAGCAAAAAATCATCCGATTGTTTCACACATCTGCCATAAAGCTACTCGAAAGAGGAATCCGGTGTCATTTCCTTATGCACCCTTATACTTCTCCACCCTTTTTCTTTCCTTCTGTATTCATGTGCTAGCAATGCTATGGAACTAAGGGTTGAGGTCAATTCATACTGATAGTGACCCTTTTTTTTTCATCTTCACCACAACACCAGTATCAGAGCCACTCAGGCTCAGTACCACACCAATGCTGAGGTTAGTGTCGCTGCATTTCGATCACCAATAAACCACTTCCACACTAGCAGCATTCTCACAGTAACCAAGCTGACTATCTGCCTGCTTTTCTTTCTAAGTTATGGAAAATGTCATAGACATTAAAGCCCCAGGGAATATAGTATATATGTAGTACGACAGTTGAATGATTGATGGCTTTACAATTTGATTTACACAGAATCTCTCCCATTTATATGTAAATATAAACATACATGGGCAGGGGGCTAATCTTGGATAAAGCTTTCATAAGCTTCACCTTCACCCATGACAAGGCTTGTGTCACCCATTATGAAGTTTATTAAAATGATGCATATGATCATAGCCTAAGNAAGCGAAATTTAAGTTGATAAGTGCACAAGTAGCCTATTGTGAAATTTCCATAAATCCATGAACTATGCTGGCGTTTGGACTTGCAGTTTACTTTTCTATTGCTTTTCAAAAAAAATGAATGTTTAATGTAATTTGGCATCATATAAACATTTTTACATATTTTTTAAAAATATTGTACAGCCTAAAGTTTGGGAAATATTTGACCGTGTAATTAATATTGGTCCAATCCTCATTACTGGATTAGTGAGTATGAGATGATCCAGAAAAAAAAAGGCCATAGTGAGTCATTATGGCAACTTCTGTCCTTGTTACTTTCCTAGCTTTACGCCACTTCTTCATTCTTGCCAATAAAAAAAAGATATGAAGATTAAGATTAAGGAACAAGCTAACCCTTAGGAAATGCCTCTACTTGCGGCAACTGCCTAAACATTCTGGTGAGAGCCGCACCAGTTTGCTCTCAAGCTGAGGAACTCATTTATTTATGAAAACATTATGCTAATAAAACGACTGCTTTGCCTATAAAACAATGCATAATGTTCCTAAGGCGATATTATGTAATTTTCTTGCTCAAATTGAGACGGAATAAACTGCACACAAATTTCCTCTTTAAGCTTCTACTTCAGAACTGGGATCGAAAATATAACCATGATTTTATCTTTAATGTGTCTAGTGATGGGTTTTTCACAAGATCTATTTCTCTATTCTCTACCAAGCCTGTGTTTTTCATCTGACTTAACAAAATATTTTAGACGGAAAATGTGAAAGTTTTGTTCACAGCACATAGGAAACAAGCTATAGACTTGCAGCTACATGGACCTGATGCTGAAGAATTGCAGTTCAGTTCAAAACATAAACGTAGTCACTAACCAGCACCGCGGACACATCACTGCTTTTTTGACAAGCTTGATTTTTTTCCCCAACTCAGTGTTAAAAAAAATTTATAGACTAGCTCAACGCTAAAAGTGATCCAAAGCCTTTCTAAAAAGATGAGTTTAGCCCTGTTCACGGTGTGTGAGTTCCTCAGGGGTGAGGTCTGTAATAAAATCACTTCTCCATGATAAAACTCTGACATTCAGATGTCTATAAATTAACCTGGCACGAGCTAGGTTTCCTTTCCTGCCAGCACAAATGTTTGCATTACACAAGGCAGCATGATCACGTTATCATAGAATAAAAATATCATCATGATATTGAGCAAAATGTGATTATAAAGTGAGGCTTTATCCCGGTTGCAGTTGTTATTATAAAGGCCAATTTAATTAGCTTGTGGGATTGCACTCTGATTAACTTTCTGTTTTTTTTGTAATGGGCCCAGCGAGGACGCAACAGGGATGATGTAATCCATAGCAACTACATTTTAAAATCTTCCCAAACATCCACCGTACTGTGATCATGTGACAGTTTACAAAGCTGGTGCAGGTTTAATCTGCTTAAAATGGAAGCATGATATATGCTTGATACAGACTAAAAATGCTACAGAAACACTTTCAGTCAGAATTGCCCTGGTTCCTAAAAATGTTTTTTCCTCTCAAAACAAAGTCACTCCAAAAAAAATTTAAAAAATCTGGATCTCTATGCCTAATGAGCAAACCTTGGGCAACATTGGCAAGGAAAACCTTCTAAAACCTTCACTGCAAAAAAATTATATCTTAGCAAGTGAAAATCTTTTGAATATAGTCAGATTTATCTCTTTTTTATTTCTTATTAAAAAAATCAGAACAAACAAAATGAATGATTATTTAACCTGTTTCTAGACATTTCTACTAATTTTAAGCTTGAAACAGTCTTGTATTGGCAGATCAGTTTGCTAATTTTATTTAGCATTTATTTCTAAGAAGAAGCAACGAGAATATCTAGAATTAAAAAAATGTAAAGCTTGAAATAAGTAGAAACCTCTAGAAATAGGTTTAATAAGCATATATTTGGTTTATTGTAATCTTATAATAAGAAATACAAGATTCATTTGCCTATATTGAAGATATTTTCACTTGCCAGGATGTCATTTTTTTTGCAGTGTTGAGATAAGCCAGTCTGGCCACTACCAGCCAGTGGGATTTTAATCATTACAGTACAATAGCTTTGCAGAAATAAACTATTAAATGTGTTGAAAAGATGCAGAATGTTCAGAATAACCATACTGGGAACAGGAGTCGTGGGATGAGCACAAGAAAGGTTTCAGTGAACTGCAACAGCTTATAATGATGGCAGCAGATTTTCAGAAGTCTCTGGGTTATCTGTAGAGGTTTGTCAGTTATTAACGTCGGTCTGTATTTGGTGTTCTGTTCACAGTAACTTTGTAATGGACATCAAATAATTAAGATAAAGGAAAATTCTGACAGCAGTAAATTTAGGCTACTCTGACTTAGTGAATGTTCTGAGAAGTAAAAAAAAAAAGAAAGAAAAAAACACTTCTCCCTCTTCCTGTGGAGAATATTCAACCTTGAGGTCAGAATTTTGTGATAATTACAACACAAAGAAAACAAGCATGAAAGCAGAGCCAGTAAGCATGGCATATTTGACCACTTTCAGTCTTTGGCATTTCCTGCACCGAACCCAGATTGGATGCTGCCCATAGAGTAGCCAATCCACTTACTGGCACGTTTTTTGGAAGGTGTTTTTTGGAACGAAACCAGAAAACCATAAGGAAAACCACAGACACAGAGAGAACATGGAAAACACGACACAGACATTAACCCAAGCACAGGATCGAAACCAGGACCCTGGACCTGTGAGGCAGCATCACTTCCTGCTTGGCCACCATGCCAGCCATTTTGCCTTCAAACAATCTTCAGAGAAATCTTGTTCCTGGTTTTTAGGTAACTAGCTAACTTTCACCTACCCCACACTACTCAGTGTCCACATGCCTACAACATTACTTTAACATCCAGTGTGAATGTCCAAGCAAATACAGTCTGAACAAACACTTCACATTTGGTCACTTTGCAATGTGAACGCTAAAATCAGATTCAAGATGTACTTGAGCCTAAGAGAGAGGCAGTGAGTAAGTTACAAACCGAGTCAGGTGCCTTACATCTACAAAACAGCTTGGCGTAGTGAAACAAGGACATTAGGGCTGATACAGGGCAAACTGTTCTACTGTAATTCATTTCGATGGTGGTTCATAAGCCTGACACATGTAGGGCATGCTAGAGGATAGAGACTGCACGTTAGCATGTTGATGCTGTTTGTGGGATCATTTGGGTTGTTGTCCTGGAATCTTAAAACTAGCTGTGTGCGTTGCCTGTTCTTTATAACTGAGTGAAAGCTGTACAGCAGTGCACTCATTCGTCTGGAAGGATGAAAGGAATATTGAATATGAGCTATAATGTTATCACGTTTTAGAAAAGCTGTAAATCAATGATGTAACAACATGAAAAACTAGCAATGTAATCATACAAATTAACATCACATTGTAACATCTGTAGCAGTCAGTATGATTTTCCTGTTTCTCGGAAGCCTGACAAGCTGCGATTTTTTTAATAACTTCAAGAGAAAGAAAAAAGAGGCTGGAGATAACAGGAACAAATTTGTTTTGTGGACAGTAAATAACTATAAATGTTTAAAAGTATGACGTATAATGCATTAATACATTTTCCAACTGTAATCGTTGGAAAATTGCTGTGGTATAAGAATTATAATTTTAATCATAATAAAAAAATTATACAGGATACGTTATATTATATAGGATACACTAGACTGGCTTGTTAAGGGGCTCAGTCTTGCGTAGGAACCCCATTTTCTTAGCATTTTTTTTAAAACCCCTTAAACTCTCTGCTTATTATTCAGTTATCCACTGATGTTATTCAGGAACTACTATGTATTATTCAAAATTTGCAGTGAAACAAATAGGAAATATTACTTTCCCCCTGAGGGAGTTACTAGAGTGAGGAAGGCAAGTCATGACCTGAGAGCTAGTGATGTAATTTCCTGTGGGCTCATGGCAAACCATCAAAACATTAAACAGTCACAATCATACATTTATAATTATATGCCTTACTGGATTGTGTATTATACAGTGATGGTCCATTTATACACATTGTGATAAATGTTACAACTAAAAACAGATGTCATTTTATCATGGAACAGTCGGCACAGGATTAAAACGCTTTGTAGAATTAGTTCTGTATTTAACTGTTCTCACTGAGTTTAAGGAAATTGATTGAAATTCAATCAGCATCGGAGCCATACAACCTCTGTAGTCGTTGATAATCTGCTTTCAAAGCATCTAGGCAATCTAGGCAGCGCGATAGGGATTTAATTAATAAAATCACATTGCAATTACTTTTAGGGTCATTTAGGTTACAGTAAATGGCCCTCTTTGGTCTCTAGTTCAGATGAAACATAGATACTCCTCCCAGCAAGCGACATTTTCAAGCTAATAAGATCCACTATATGAAAAATGAATGGGTTAGTGTGTAACATTTAATATGATGGTTGGACTAAGTCCGGATCTTCAGTCAAAAGACCCAATTACCATTTTGGTAAAGTTAGACACTATATAGTACATCAACTAACATCATATTATTACATTAAATGCTGTGTCTGTGTGTGGTTTGACCACTCTGCCAGGGGTTTGCCTGTGACTGTTCACCATGAAATAACTCTCTGGAATAAGTTATTATTATAAGTTAATAATGCTATGCTACACTGGTACCATACTACCTCAGACTCACTGACATTACAAAGTTAAATGTCATGTACTACACTGAGACTGAGGTAATACCACAGGTGCTGGATGGTATGGGGTGCTCTTTAAAAACAAAAACAAACAACAAAAAAGGTTATATTAGAGAAGCAAGCATAAACACATGAAATGCTAAAATGTCCACACTTTCCTCCTTATCCCAAATGTAGTCAATCAACAAAAACCTCTTTGCTGTCTAATATTTAGTTCTTTAGTTTGTTGCTAGAATGCTAATGCAGCTAGCGGTAAAACAAGCATAGAAGTTTAGCGTTGTTCACACTGCAGGCCTAAACCATCACATACTCACCTCCGATGTTTTTGTTGTTTGAGTTGTTTAATATCTTAAACAGAACTGCTTGTTATTTTTGAAACAATGGCAAAATTATCTTTTGTTAAAAACAGATAAATATGTGTAGCAGGGCTAGAACCACTAGAACAGGCAGCCATTTTGAAGCCGGAGTCGCTTTTTAACGCAGCACACAGTTTGGTGTCACTGTACACTGGACTCAGGTAAGAAATGTGTGAGAAGAGATGGATAATAATGTAGTTTTGTTTGTATATTCAATGTTTTGGGATTTAATTCTGCTATCTTATGTGTGTTTGTGAATTTATAAATGGTGTTAATGAGATAAAGAAGGTCTTATGAGGCCAGTTGGACAACTTCGATTGGCTAATCGACTACATCTAGGGTAAAGGGGGGACATTTTCTATATTTAATTTTCTGCCAATCTGTTGCTTTTAACTGCATTAGGAAGATTAAACACCTAAGACATTTAGCATTTTTCTGAAATCAATCCATCTTAGTGTAGTCACAAATTTCTCCCTAACCTTCCACACACAGTGTAGCCCTAAGCAGCCATTGTCTTTAATGGGCTCCCTGAGAGCACTTCCTCTTTCTCACCCCCCTACACACACACACACACACACACACACACACACACACACACACACACACACACACACTGTTTATCGACCCTGTGCAGGTTATAGAGGCTGCCACACAGGATATTACACTCAGACCACTCGCTCTAATCAGGGTCATATGGGGGACCATATTGAATGTGTTTAATTACTTTGTGTGTGTAAAACGTGTAGTCAAGTTCTAACAAACACACACACCAGGTCTGTCAGGGTTTATCACCTTTCGAATGCTATTTTAATTTTCAGATATGCAATATATGAATATATACAATATTCAAGCTAAACAGTAACTTTTGCCTTAATGAGCAGTGTGTTGGTCAGTATAGGAATAAATGGATTTCTAATTTTCTGAATAAATATATTAGAAAAGAAAGTAATATTACATGTAAATCAGTAACACTTTCCAACAGGCAATGAAACTGGTTTCACTATTTTTTTGTAGCTGAATCTCAAATGGGCTCTATTTAGGTTCTACAGCACTATTACAGTATGTTATACCATATGTAGTGAGCGTAAGTAGTGAAGAGAAAGCCATTTTAAATTCAATCGAATTGTGTATAGGAGGGCTTAAATTAAAAAAAAAAAAAAAAGGTAATTATGCATGGAGATGAACTGAAGATTCTGGAATGGCCTGATATCATTTATGATAAAGTTATGATCTTGCCTCTGTGATTTTCACAATGCCTTCATCTGTTGTGGTTTATGTGATATAAAGCATTTTTTCCCCTCGTTTGGCTGCTCCCGTTCAGGGTCCCACTCAGGGTCTTGGATAACCCAGCCACATATTTTGATTCTGGCATAAGTTTTATGCTGGATGCCCTTCCTGACACAACCCTCCCAATTTCCAGGCTTGGGCCCGGCACTGGCTGATGCAACCTTCCACTGGCTTGGGGTTGGTTCCCTGACTGGGACTCAAATCCGGACCTATGAGATGCTGTATAAAGCATAATGAAGCTAAAATTCAAATGCTGTCTGTGGGAGTATATTACAGCCTCATGAATAATCAAAGGCATTTAAATACTAAACATGCACAAAATTACTTAGAATTTTATGCATATACTCCAGAGCTACTGCAAAATTACTGCAAGAGGATGAAGATTAAAGTCAAAAACATGATCGACAGAACTGTCACTCAGACTGATGAGTGCTTGTTTAGTATCAACTTATTTAGTCACTTTAACACAGTATTGTGATCATATTGTAGACTATGATAAAATGATCTCAGTGTGAAAATATCACATGAATCTCTCTCTCTCTCTCTCTCTCTCTCTCTCTCTCTCTCTCTCTCTCGCACACACACACACCCACATACACACACTATATTTTGTATGGTTATATTAATTTCATCATACATGTTAGATCAGTCGTTTCATTCAGTTTTCTCTTCAGCTTTCCATCTCTCACTCTTTCCTCCTTTACTATCTCTGACATCTGCTTAAAATAGCATCTAGAGCAGAAAGGCATGACTGAAATAATGGCTTTCAGCTCAGTCAATAGCGTATTGGCACATCTAATCGATGCCTGGAATAATGAACACCACTATAGTTATGCTGTAGGAATGACACACACTCACAGTTCAGGTTATATTAAGGGGCTGTAAAGTTTTTGTGTGATGAAAAGTATTGGGATTATTCCGCAGGAGCTAGATCTTTTCACAAAAGCAATATGATGGGAAAGTTTCTGTTGAGCTTGTCATAATCAGTTATACAATATACTCTGATACACTGATATCATGCACAGTGTGCATTGAGTTGCCAGCCTATGATGTGTACAAATCTAGTAAGTATTGAACAGGTAATGCATTGTCTTCAATATGCATCATAATGTGACTGAATGACTAAAAATACTATCACTAACCCATTCAGAATGAGGCTGCCTGTTTTAGGCAGCTCTGATGTACTCATTCTATAGGAATTGGCGTTAATGTGATGTCAAATGTGCTGTCAGAAAGTCATCACAGGAATTTAAAGGGTTTAAAGACCTCAAAGGCTAACCCCTTTATCAATTTACTTAATGTCAAATTGATGAATGATTTCAGGACAGTGGTGGCTCAGCAGTTAAGATCCTGGGCCACTAATTGGAAGGTTGAAAGATCATATCCTCCAAGTTGCCATTGCTGGGTCTGGCTCAGTGGCTTTGGAGAAAAATGGCTGCCAAATACATTATTGTAAATTTGCAGTTAATAATGAGATAATCAAAACTTAATGCATCACATGGTGACTACATGAAACTGCTTTAAAGTACTTTGAGGCTGAAATAAACAAAGATGTATTTAGGAGAGAAAAGGCTACACCTTTTTCCTTGGAACAGACGCAGAGGCCATGCCTTCTTCACAGAGACTGGCAGGCACAGAAGCTGTGCCACCTTCATTGGGGCTAATAGACACAGAGGCCACGCCTTTTTTTACTGGGACTGATATACACAGAGATCAAGCCTTCTTCTCAGGCACCGAGGCCACGCCTTCTTTATTTGGTACTATTAGACACAGAGGCCACACCTTTTTCACTGGCACTGACATAGGCCACGCCTTTTTCACTGGGACTGACAGATGCAGAGGCCACTCCTCCACTATGACTGCTAGACATAGAAGCTATGCCTTTTTCTTTGGGACTCAAACACACAAATGCAACACCTCCTTGACTGGTACTATCCTCATAGTTCCAGCACAGATCTAAACACACTGAAGACAGGCATGTCTAATTTGGCTAATTTAAGTACATTTGGAATAAAAGGAGTACAATTAATTCTTTATCTAACTCCTTGTGTCATGTCTGCTTCAGTGTACAGGAAGAACCAGTCCAATTTCTTGTAAGGAGCTGCTCAGGAAAACTGATTCTTATTTAAACTGCCCTGCAATGAGGAGGCTGTAAGAACTGCAAGCATTGTTTCTCTCACAGTAACATATCAGGCCATAAAGAGCAATAAACATTAATTTAGCGTGATATCACAGACTGTCTCTTGTGTGGTTTACAACCCATAATCAGCAGCATGTCTTGTTGTTTTTTCATGGGCTGCTTTGAGAGCATTTACTGAGCATGCACCAGTAATATATTTCTCACAACAACCACCTTAAATTGTATCACGGCTTACGGCAGGGGTCATCATTTGACAAATGCCAGATGTAATTGCCAAATTCTCTCAGAGGAAACACTGTTTGAGCTACCCCCAATAATATCACCTACACACACACACACACACACACACACACACATATCTCCAGAGCAAGAGAGCATTGCCTATGCCCATTGCACATTTCAGGAGCTCAGGAGTTCTGTTGGGACCATATTCAGTACTTTGCCCTTTTTTAACATAGACAAAATGAATACAGCAGGCCATCAGTTGATAATCCCGAGTTTATTACCATAACGTTGTAAGTACAAAATTTCTACCTGACCAGCTTTGTTGTTCTGAATAGCTGCACTTTTGACATTACTCGGAGTTGTAAAATTGCATGAGTAACAGACTGTAATTTTCATAATACTCTCATCTGGCATTGATTTCTCCAAGAACACCACATGGGTTGCTGCCTTTGTACGTGTCCAAAATAAAGGAGCGGGATGTCTCTGCAGACCAGAGCTATCCATGGATTGTCAGAGCTCCTGCGGGTGGGTGTGGCTACTGCTGCAAGTGGGAGGTGGCTTGTTCAACTGAGTGTTTCTTCTACTGGCATTAATAACCTCTCACTTGTTGGTGTCCTACAGCTTAAAATGCAAGCTCCTCCAACTCTCTTTATGTAACTATACATGTTTAAAGTCAGTACAGTGTGATGGCACTGCTAAAGAAGGCTGGACTTCCTCTGTCAGCCAATCAGTGTGTGAATCAATATGTCCTTGAGCTTGATGAAATATCCAAAAGGCAAATTGCGAAAAATGAATCTGGGAGGTAGGACGCATGTACAAGCTTACCATTGAGCATACAGCCTAGACTCGGCTCACGAGTGATACAGACAATTGATGGTCAATACACACATTGGCAGAGGATAAATAAATAGAAAAGTATTACACTGATAAACAGGTCAGACCACAAGAGAATAAATAAGAAACTCAGATAGCAAGAGAATGTGAAAAACATAAACAGAAACAGAGTATGGAGTTCATGGGCACGTGATTTTCTGTGAAATTTGGGGAGCAAAGTTGGGGTGGCAGAGGTCCAAGGGAATTTTATTTTTTACTACCATTTTTCTTCCATACTAGTTCGACTTTACTGTAAAAGAGCTGCATACATGTTTAGTTGCCACATATGCAGCTTTTCAAGGCAGAAACATTAGTGATTTGCAGTACAGTCATCGTTTTGAGGAACACTTCCACCTCTTAATAATTATTTAAATTATTTACGGCTGAAGTTCACTTATCATATGATCTAGGCTACACAGTTTTGCAGGACGACATAATTTTACACACATAGCCAATAAACAGTGAGTGGTGATGTGACTAGTGACACCATGTGGCTCAGGTAATTGTTCTGCACCGTGTGATCTAGTGCTTCATACGGGTATTTGTTCTGTGCTGCATGCTTGTGCTGGGTAGAGAAGTGGTTGTCATGCTTTTGGGTTGTCCCTTTTCCAATAGTTGTGTCCAAATGCAGATCTGCACTTCTTCACAAGTGGATGTTTTGTTTTAGGGGAGTTTGATACAGTTACATGAAGCATACTACATAGTTAATCCCATGATCAAGTAGTTTACACTGAATATTATTTTTTATTTACAAAGTGGGGAAGCAAAATCATATGTTTGCTCCTCCTCTAAGAAAAGTGAGGGTGCGGGTGCTCCACTTGCTCCATTGCTCAAGTGCTTAGGATGGAGTGTAGTCCCTGAGGAACCTTCAGTTCAGCTCTGTGTGTAGACAGTACATAGGATACAATGTCATAATGAAGTGCTTACTTGCATTAAAAAAAACTGTTGCTTCACCACAACAGTTAATAACAATGCAGTTAAGTAAGAAATAACACGACAGACAGTGCAGTTATACAAAAAATAAAACATGCTAGGGTGGTGTGATGCGGCACAGTGCAAAGCGGAGTGATGTTACACCCTGAAGTGCATTATTTTTGTATACCCTCACAGTCTGGCGTGTGTTATACTACAACCACTTTCCAAGGATTACAGTGTTTAATTTATTAATGAATTACACACCACACATTATGATGGTTTATATTTAGACTTAAATATGTTGTTGAGCATCCATGAAACAAGTTAATTCCTTATATCACCATCACCAACTACAGGACACCACCATCTGCCTGTGACAGTGATGTGACCCTCCCAGATGCGCTGAACGACTTCTACGCTCGGTTCGAGGTACAGAATGGCGTGACAGCAAGGAAGACCACCCATTCTCCCAATGACCAGGTGCTGTGTCTAACCACGGCCGACGTGAGGAAGACTCTACACAGAGTCAACCCACGGAAGGCTGCTGAACCAGACAACATTCCTGGCAGTGTGCTCAGGGGATGTGCACACCAGTTGGCAGATGTTTTCACGGACATCTTCAACACCTCCCTGTGCAGCACCGTTGTTCCAACCTGCTTCAAGGCCACCACCATCGTCCCTATGCCAAAGAAGTCTTCAGTGTCTTGCCTCAATGACTACGGCCATCACCACCGCCCTCCATCTGGCCCTAACCCACCTGGACAATAAAGACACTTATGTTAGAATGCCGTTCATAGACTTCAGTTCAGCATTCAATTTCAATCATTCCTCAGCACCTGATTGGAAAGCTGAACCTGCTGGGTCTGAACACCTCCTTCTGCAATTGGATCCTGGACTTCCTGACTGTGAGACCGCCACACTGAGCACTGGGGCCCCACAGGGCTGTGTGCTCAGTCCACTGCTGTTCACTCTGCTGACTCACAACTGTGTAGCAATGCACAGCTCGAATCACATCATCAAGCTCAGGGCAATGGTAGCTCAGTGGTTAGGATGCTGGGCTACTGATCAGAAGGTCATGAGTTCGATCCCCAGCACCGCCAAGCTGCCACTGGTGGGCCCTTGAGCAAGGCCCTCAACTGCTCAGTTGTATAAATAAGATAAAATGTAAGTCGCTCTGGATAAGGGCGTCTGACAAATGCCGTAAATGTAAATGTAAGTTCGCCAATGACACGACCGTGGTGGGTCTCTGACTTCAGAAGACCACAGAGTGACCACTTTCCACTGAACATCGCTGGCTCCTCTGTGGAGATCGTCAAGAGCACCAAGTTTCTTGGTGTTCACCTCGCAGAGAACCTCACCTGGTCGCTCAGCACCAGTTCCATAATGAAGAAAGCCCAGCAGTGCCTGTACTTTCTGCGAAGACTGAGGAAAGCACATCTCCCACCCCCCGTCCTCACTATGTTCTACAGAGGGACTATCGAGAGCATCCAGTGCAGCTGCATCACTGCCTGGTTTGGGAATTGCACTGTCGCAGGTCGCAAGACCCTGGAGCGGATAGTGAGGACAACTGAGAAGATCATCGGGGTCTCTCTTCCCTCCATCTCGGACATTTACACCTCACGCTGCATCCGCAAAGCCACCAGC